>CM035415.1:21628613-21721113 GCA_020310875.1 Ceratopteris richardii | reverse complement strand
CTTCATTTACATGCATAGATACATTTGAAGAAGACCAAGGTAAAAGTTCATCAAACCTTACATCCCTTGATACCTTTGGCTCCTTTGTTGTAGGTTTCTAGCATCTTCAACCCTTTTGTTCACCTACATATCCTATAAAATGAAATTTACATGATCTATCATCGAGTTTTCTCCTTACTTCATTTGGAATCAATACATGGCTTGTACATGCAAACACTATCAAATGTGAGACATTTGGTTTCCTTTTGTACCAATCTTCATAAGGTGTTTTATCATGTATACGTGATGTGCAAACTTTGTTGATGATGTATACGGCAATGGTTTTCCATAAGCTTAATATCAGTTAGGCATTCCCATTTCTTTCATGGTAGCCCTAGCACATTGTGCAATGTACCTATTCATCCTTTCTGCCCTACCAATTTTTTGTGGTAAGTTCATCCATGTGATTTGTCTCTTGATGCCGTTTGACTCCAAGAAATCAGAGAACGTATGGGAGCATTATTGTCCCTCTTGCTTTGAGCTTAATCATTTGATATACATATCACATTCCTTCTCTACAATAATCTTGAATGTCTTGAAATAACAAAGGACACCTCACTTATGCTTCATACAATATAGCAAAGTCATCCTTGTATTATCATCAATGAAGGTTACAAAGTATCTATTACCTCCAGTTGAGTTCTCCTTTTTTGGTCCCCAAACATGTGTATGGATTAGGTGAAGTGGATGATAGATCATATCATTGCTCTTCTCCAAAGGTAGCCTATTTTGCATACCCAATTGACAAGCTTCACACAAATTGTTAAGATTTTGGTTCTAACAATTTGGTAAACCTGGCACTAAGCTCTTCCATTCCATATCCCTCAATCTTTTGTGTTAATATGTCTAGAACGTTTGTGCCATAGCTCAATTTTTGCTACCTTCGTTTTTCCATATGTGAATTAGGTAGTGTGATTGAAATTAAGATTCACATCCAATGTGAAAAACCTTCCTTAACTTGAGTTAATGCGTACTCTATCTTTCTATAGTTGCATGTTTGGTCATACAAAGTCCAAATTGAATGTTCTTTAGCTTCATAAATAGCTAAGAGTATTTGTTATATGTACACAAAATGTAAGAGTCATGGGGCCTTTGGTGAAATAATCAGGTTTCACTAAGCATGTGTGTTACATGGAACTCTTTAGAAGAGGTTCTCAAACTTCCTCTACATATATTGGATTCAAAATTCTCCACATTCTTGTCATTGGTTATATAAAACCAAACAACAACCATTTTTAGTTATATCTTTTTTTTATTATTCTAGTTTGTGCACTCAACAATACATACATACATATATGCATATATAGAATGTTTTCCTTCAAATCTTCAATTCATTTTTCATCTTCATTTAGAGCTTCTTCAACTATTTACTTAGCACCTTCCTCTTCTTCTAGTGTTTCATAGTTCTAGTTTTCTCTTATTTCAAAATTCTTGACGTGCTTTCTAGTGATCACATCTTTATATTTTGTGTGCCCGACTCCCTAAGAGAATATATGTATTTATTGAATGTCATGCACACCTGGTATGGTCCAAACCATCTCTTGACTAGTTTCTTTCTGCCTTCATTTTGAATGTCATATTTAATATCATAAACAAGTACCATGTCCCCTTCATTTCTCTTCTTGGTTTTGGGCCTATGGGATTTGTCAAAAGCGTTCTTATTTATCTCTCTCCAAACTTTGAGTTTGGCCACAATTTCTCATGAAAAACTCAACTTCTTCTAAAAAACCTTCTTCCTCTTTCTACTTGAAGGATTTGTAGATCCTCCCTTATCATCTCATCCTTCCACAGAAAAGAGATGCATGCTAAAGAATGTGACTCTACTCGTAACATCAGCTTTTCACAATACACTAGTTGTGCTAGAAAAAACCCAATAGTTCTAGTGCAGGTCATTCTATCTGTGTGCAAAGCAATATTTTCACTAATTCTTAATCTTTCCATCACAAGCTTCTGCAAAGGCTTTAATGATCATGGAACGCCCCTATTGGATCGTTCCATTAGATTCGAGGTTTATGTAACGGTGATTGATAGATAAATACCATACTTTGCAAAGAAGTCCTTTGATTCTTGAGAATCATTTTCACCTTTGTCAACAACTACCTTTTTAATATATCCAAACCGATAAAGTACATCTTCTAATAGAAATTTCAATACATTGATTGTCTATTTTCTGTCTCAAAGCTCATCCTTCCACATGGTTTGTCAAATCCTCTCTTGCAAGTACAATGTATCTCATCTACTTAATTCCTAGAGGAATTACAACTAAATCAATCGCCTCCTTATGTTTCACATTTAAATATACTTGACATGTTTAAAATGTGCCCATGTAACTTTGGACATCCATGTAGACTGCTTGCCAGCAATACCTCTAAGGAACCTTCACGAATAGTTGTGAGTGATCCTTAATTTTGACATCCATTGTAATCACTAAAGGGGTCACTTTGTATTTTCTCAGGGGTTGAGCCCTCACCTCTGACTCTCTTTGGAACTATTTCTCACTAAGTGTCCATCATTGTACAACAATATCAGAAAAAGGATTATTCTATGTGTGCCTAGGGAGGCTACTCTAAGCCCCCAAGTGAAAGCTTGCATCAAATTATCTTGGTTTTTATGCAAATGTAGGGCAATTCTAAGCCCCTCCCTCTCAAACGCATCTCTCATCAACAAGTGTAGGGCAATTCTAAGCCCCCCCTCCAAATTGTCTATCTCATTTCTTTCACAAGTATAGGGCTACTCTAAGACCCTAGGGTTACTCTAAGACCCTCCCCCCCCCCTTAGAGCAACTCAATTCTTTTGGAAAAATGTTGACTTCATCTTCACAAGCATGGTATCTTATTCTTTTACAAAGCTCTTGTGTGAAGTAGTTGAAGGAACGGAGTAAGATCTTGATATAGAAAGTGATCTATGAGCCTGAAAGGTGTGGAACATCAAAGATAATCGAGTGTTAGGCCATTTATATCTAGCTTTTGATGATTGAACCAAAGGCCAAATAACCTGTTGTAAAGCTTCCTAGGAGGCTTGGAAGATCCTGTAAGACTTGTATGAAGACAAGAATCCCTCCAAGATTTACACCCTTGAGGTGGAGTTTCATAACCTATCCATTAGGCCTTAGGATCCTATTTCCAAAGTCATTGCCACATTTGAGGACTATCAACGTAAACTAACATTATGTTTCTGCTAGGTTTCTTGTGAAGATATGGCCATCGACCTTATCGATAAGCTCCCAGATCATATGAGAAATTTGTAAACACCCTTTATAATCGTAGCCAAGACTTAACCTGGAAAGAAGTTGGATGGCTTTTGCTCCTTCAAGATTCTCAAGAAAAGTCTGCTTCCTCACAAGAGACCATGATGAAGGCTAAGGGACTCTTCCGCAAGGGAAAACATGCTAGTCATAACACTAGCAACTCAACCAAACAAGGTTCCAACACTTAAAAAAAGAATTTTGGTTTAATTTCTATGGCAAAACAAGGCACATTGAAAAAATTTGCTCCAAAAAGAGTAATAAATCCAAGCCTTCTAACTTAAGGAACCAATCAATACCCTCTCAGCATAGGTCTCACTATTCTAGTGAAGACCTTTTTATTTCAACAGAAGCCAATGCCCTAGTAGCTTCACGTTCATCTCAAGAATGGATCTTTGAGAGTGGAGCAACATTCCACATGTGCAAAGATCGAGCATCCGTCGAAGAGATCAAGAACTTACTAGCAAAGTGTAGCTGTGCAACAACAAAGGTCTACCTATTAAAGGGAAAGGCAAAGTACAAATCAGCAATGATTGAGGGGACTGTAAATCATTATCAAATGTATTATCAATCAAGGATTTCATCAATCATGATAAACAAGTGTTATTTGATAACACTTTTGTAAACGTGATTGACCTTCAAACAAAAGATGTCATTGCACAAGGCATAAAAGAAAAAGGTCTATATAAATTATCCTAATTTCTATCCAATGGGTTGCTTTCCACCCTTTGGTGTCAAAGGTATGGCCATGCCTCATATTTATCAAGGGTTTCTACATCACAAATAGTTAAGGGATTTTCCAAGATCGGGCAAGTCAACGATGTCTACCAAGCTTGCATCCAAGGCAAGCAACACAAGGCTCCTACTCCCAAGAAGGCTTCCATATGAGCCATAGACCCTTTAGCCGTAGTCCACATAGATCTTTGTGGACTAGGGCTAAAGGGTCAATATACTTATTTCTTCTAGTAGATGGCCACTATGGAAGAAAGCATGATGACAATTACTTTAAAATATTTGGAAGTGAAGCATTTCTCCATGCCCCAAAAGAAGATCGAAGTAAGCTACCCTTCCCTTAGTGGTTCAATATACTTATTTCTTCTAGTAGATGGCCACTATGGAAGAAAGCATGATGACAATTACTTTAAAATATTTGGAAGTGAAGCATTTTTCCATGCCCCAAAACAAGATCGAAGTAAGCTACATTCTAAGTCTAAGAATAATATATTCATTGGCTATAAAGAATAATCAAGAACGTATAGACTAGATAATCTTGAGAACCAATCCATCATAATTTCAAAAGATGTAATATTTAATGAAGCTTCAAAATATCCAACAAAAGATCCAAGTACAAGCCTTAGGCTACCCATCTACACTTTAGAGAGGGACACAATCTTTTCAAAACAGAGCTCAAAGGCAAGTACTTCAAACCAACCAAGAAGATCACAAAAGCTCATTGAAAAGTTGTCATTATGTAAATTATGCATTGATGCATCAGATTGAGTAGATTCCAGAGCCTTCCAGCTAAAGAAGCTACAGGACAACTTGTGGGAAGAAAGTCAAAATGGATGCAATTGAGAAGAACAACACTTCGACACTTGTTCCTAAGCCCATAAATCATCAAGTTATGGGAGTTAGCTAGATCTACAAAGTTAAGTCAGATGGCACATTGGACAAGTACAAAGCAAAACTTGTAGCTTATAGATATCAGCAATAGTGTGGCATTGATTAAAAAGAAACCTTTGCCCCTACTGCAAGGTTTACCACCATAAGAACCATTCAAGCACGAAGTACACATTTCAAATGACCCATTTATCAATTTGACATCAAAAGTGCTTTCCTCAATGGAGATCTTCAAGAAGAAGTATACGTTTTCCAACGTAAATCTTTCAAGATTAAAGGAAAGGAAGATCGTCTACAAGCTTCACAAAGCACTTTATGGACTTAAGCAAGATCCTAGGCACTCATATGAAAAGATTCACAAGTTCTTCAAAGATAAAGTGTTTCAAGGAAGTAGTGCCGATGCAAACTTATACATCTATCACAAAGATTCCTTATTTTCTATCATCATCCGCTATGTAGATGACACACAACTTTACCTTGAGCGCTCTATGATAGATATTGATCTACTTCACTACTTCTCAAGTATAGAAGGTTAGCTAACAAAAGAATGAATATTTCTATCATAGAAGAAGTATTGTAATTATCTTCTTTCTAGATATAACATGGACAATTGTCACTCAATATCTACACCACTTGATCCAAACATCAAGCTCACAGTGGAGGATTAATCATCATTTGTGGATGTGCATACTTATTGACAGTTTGTTGGCTCTTTAATCTACCTTGCCAACACTAGACTAGATATTGCCTATATAGTTGGTATCCTCAATCAGTTTGCACATCAACCTCATCAGACCCATTGTGATGTTGCTAAGAGACTATTGTGGTACCTTGCCTTCACCAAACATCATGGTCTTTGGGACAAAGGGGCATTGAACTTGCTGAATATTAAGATTGAGATTGGGCCAATAATCCTGATTCTTGATGATCTACTTTTGGCTACATATTCTTGCTTGGCTGAGGACCCATCTCTTGGGCAAGTAAGAAGCAACCTAAAATTGCTTTGTCATCCACCGAGGCCGAGCATCGAGCATCCAGCTTCCTAGCATGTGAGGCCATTTGTCTTGGATCATTATTATATGACATTGGTATTTTGAAGGCTAGTCAACCGTGGCCATTGCTAAGAATCCAATGTTCTATGCTCAAATGAAGCACATCTAGATGTAGTACCACTTCATCCATGAGAACCTCCTATCTCTAGATATTACTCCAGAGAAATATACCTCTGAGGAGAACCTCATGGACATCTTCATGAAAGCTCTAGCTCTAGTTCTTCTCCAGCACTTGGTGGACCTCTACAGCATTCAACAGTTCCAAAATAGAGATATAGAGGGGGTGTTGATAAGATGATTGCGTCTACATCATCTACATTTGTATCTACATGAGTGCACCTCCATTGTGTATCTAAGAGGCACTCCATTTCAAGTTTATTTCCATTTTATATTGTATCTCTCTTGTATTTAGGTACCTTTCCATTTCCATCTACTAGTGTATTCATTCTCATTTGAGTGGGACTATCCCATATGAGATTTACTTTGGAGAGCCCCTCCTGAATCTATATAGGGGGGTGGGGCTCTCCCCCCATTTGTGCTTGGTTAGAAGCTTAAGGAGCCTACTCTATGCTCTTATCAAGCTCATTTCTAATCCATGTGAGTTTACCCATTTCTTGTTCTACTCACTTTGAGTCTCTAACACTCTTTCTTTTGGGAGTACACTCTTCTTTTCATTTTGCTTCCACACATGTACTCTCTGAAATATGATCTCTAACAAACATCTTACATCCATTGTTATCAACATTCTCATCTTTATATGTCTCTTCACATCCTTTAAATGTGGCATCATCAATAAAGGGCATGTTCAAGTGTGAAATAAAGTCTCTCAACACCTTACACATGCCATTCATCACATATGCTATTTAGTTTGTGGCTTCTTGTGGAGAATTACTCATGTGCACAAGTCCTAATGGTATTCTCATAGTTTTCAAATAAAGAATTTTACGTGTTACCTAGAAATAATCATGTCAGAGTACATCTCCCATTGCTTATATCATCCTTCATGAAAAAACCTTTATATACTCATCACAATTCGATGAATTCCCATGTTCCATATGCTTACCTTATTAACTCATTGTAAATCCTTAATGAATAAAGAAAGACCCATTCCTCTTTGAAACTGTAAACCTTCAATAAGAATAGGGGAAATCAATGGCTCGAGGATTCCCATTTCAACCCTCCCATTTAAAAATTCAATTTATGTTGAATTATGAGACATTGATAGAGAAATACATAGATGACTTCATGTTATATGTGGTGTTGTAGTTCAAGCTTCAATCTTAGTCCATTATTGGAGCTTTTCAATGGATGTCACTTGGAGAAATAATAAACAAGATATCAAGCATGAATACTTGAGTTTGAATTTGAATTTCAAAGCCCCTTCACAATTTTCATAAACTACCCATGACACTTAGGTGTGATAAAGCCTACGATTTTGAAAAAAAGTGATGATTAATATCTAGGCAAACTATTCAAGACTATATCTATGCACATTGTAATGTGAATCGGGAATCCCACTTGTGTGAAAGCTCACTTAGATTTTGAATAAGCTATTAGACCCCTTTTAAAGCAAGCCCCGTGCTTGCTTAAGTGATTTTAGTAAACTTCTTTTAGCCATATCTGGCTCATAGGTTTATATGCATATGAGAAATATAGCTCTTAGTGTTTAGCTCAGTTTCCTCATCAAATTGTACTAATTTCTTGTAATATTTGGTTTCTAAGAAAGCTATTACTGTCTTCTACATTAATTCCCAAAGATCATATGCAATCTCTACATATTTTAACACACATAGTTCTAGAAGTGAGTAGTGGTGTGTGCGTGTGTGTGCATGCCTAGTGGAGGCAATAACTTGACTAATTGGGAAGCATTGGTTCTCACAAAAGGAGCGAGAATTTTGTGTGCACTAACTTGCATTTAGAAATTTGATTGCGTTTAGTTTATGTATGCAAAATCTCTTTGGTTGAGTGCTTAAGGGTTGAAAGAAGCATTCTTTGGGTGAACAAGGTTCTATGAGTATACTTCTGATGCCACCCATGCTTAAAGGTTGCATATGAAAGTTGATCTTTCTCCCATTAGTGGAATCATAGCATTTCCACGCACAAAGGATGTCAAGGCGGAATAAGGAGAGTCCATTGAAGGACTTTGACGGAAGGAGATATGCTATATGAGGTCCAAAAGCACACAACCAAGCAAAGGGAAACCTAGTGGCCAAGGTGAGCATCAACTTCATTTTTCTAGTACTTGTGAAGAGGTGGAATCTATTTTCATTTCTTAGTTCTCATGCATCAGAGGAATAAGGAGAGTGCATCAGAGTACATATATTAGAGTAAAGCACTCTAATCAAGAACTTAGACAAACAAATTATCATTCATGAAGATCTAGAATGTCTTGTTATCTCATGGGGAAAGGATTATGGGGTTTCATTAGTGCCATAGATGTTTGACGTAGGTTGGGTATGAATCCAACTCCTAGTCAATTAAAGATTTTCAAGGAATGTATTGATAGAGATCAGAGAGTCATATTCATATTATCTTAGCATTTTGGCAATGCCATGATAGGCATATACATTTTTAAATACTCCACTTGAGCCAAAGCTAGGAATATGAAGTTGAAGAGTGAACTTAAACACTTGAGTAAAACACCTAGTAGCAATATAAATAAGTATATATTGAATATCACAAAAGTAGGTGATGCGTTGGGATCCATACGTTGTGACATACATGATGATGTCCTAGTTGCATACATCTTGAATTAGCTTACTAATGATGAGAAGTGGAAGGCTTTTATAGCATCTGTGTAGGTCACATACTCTTCCTTATTTTTAGCAATTGATGGCCTTGATGGTGTTTGAGGAGATGAATATTGGAGGTTCCAAGGCCAAGCCCAATGAAGCCCAAACATTCTATGCAAGTAAAGGTAGAGGAAGAGGAAAGAACCAAGGGAGAGGAAGAGATAGGCAAGGGAGAGGATAAAATGGCGATCTTTGTCAATACCAAGGGATAAAAAAACTCTTCATCAAGAGGAAGTTCAAGTTCAAATCTAACGCAAGAAGGATCAACCAGGATAGAGACAACAAAAAATAAGAAGGTTGCTTCATTTGTGGCATATATGGCCAATTTGCAAGGGATTTTGATACAAAGAAAATGGTAGTTATGCATCTACTTTAAATGAGAACGAGAGTAAGCCCCTATGTTCTAGATGAGTAACTACATAATGCAAGGATCAAGCACGTGGTATATTGATAATTGTTGTACCAATCACATGAGCTACAAAAAGGAATTCTCTTCAAACATGTAGGTGTCATTCACAAATGGAATGTGGAATTAAGTGATGATAGTCCTCATGCTATCACACACATCAGTGATGTTATGTTCTTCATTTCCTGACGTTCACAAAGAATCTTGTTTCTATGGGTAAAATGGTTGAGAGAGATTCACAGGTCAAGTTCAACCAGAAGGGATGCTTTGTGGAACATCCTAAAGAGGGGTACAGATTGATAGCCATTTGCAGGTATGAGGGAAGGTTATTCACCTTGGATATGAAGCATAATTTCAACCACTCAACCTACTTCACATATGGAAGAACGAAGGTATATGAATTCAACATATGGAAAACAATGGATGGACATATGAATATCCATAGATTGAAGGGTGTGGAAAGGAATAGCTTAATCTTTGGGTTACCAAAACCTTATAATAGAAACCTTAAGATTTTGTGTAAAGCTTCCTAATTGGGAAAGTAGACTAGGTTTCCCTTCAAGAAGAATAACTATTTGAGTTATCATACACTTGATATCATCTATATCAATGTTTGGGGACAACAGAGGAGAATTCAAGTGAGAGTAATAGGTATTTTGTAACTTTCATTGATGATTACAGAAGGATGACATTGCTCTATCATATGAAGCATAAACTAAATGTCTTTTACTACTTCAAGAAGTTCAAAGTTATTGTTGAGAAGGAATGTGATAGATATATCAAGTGCTTAAGGTTAGATGGAGAGCGAGAGTACTTCTCCCATGAGTTCTATGATTTTTTGGAGACAAATGGCATCAACAGAAAAATTACATGTAACTACATACTAGAACAAAATAGTGTTATAGAAAGGAAGAATAGGTAAATTTCTGAATGTGTTAGGACCATGATGAAGATTATGGGTATGCGTAATTGCTATTGGTCTTATGCAACAACCAAAACTATATACATCATGAATATAGCTCAAACATCCGCTATACATGCTACCACACCTTTTGAAGCTTGGTATAATAGGAAGCTAGATGTATCACACTTGAAAGTCTTTTTTTTTGTACATGAAATGTATTGATTCCAAGTGAATTAAGGAGCAATATTGATAATAGATTAAAAAAAAAGGTGTGTCTCTATAGTGCATGCATGTGAGAAAAAAAGGGTTACAAATGCTATAACCCCACAACAAAGGAGTTGAACATATCAAGGGATGTTAGATTTGATGAATGTTTACCTTGCTATGATAGAAATGTATCTATGCAAGGTAACAAAGACGAAGAAAGAAGGATTTCAAGGGAAGAATAAAAAAGCATGGTCCTTAGTGGACCACATGATTTTGAGCGTTTACTCATCGTGGAATTAAGAAATTCCTACATCAAGCCAAATGTGTGATTTAAGGATGAAGGGCCGAGATAAAATCATAGAAATAGAAAAAGATGAAGATTTATGGATTGAGCAGAAGAGAGATATGAAACATGAAGAAAAAAGTTCAAATTAGAATTTGAAAGCCCCCTCACAACACTCATAAGTCACCTATCACACTTAGCTATGAGAAAGCCTATAATTAAAGAAATGTGATTTCTGACATCTATGGAATCTTTTCAGGACTATATCTACACAAATTAAACTTCACATTGGGAACCCCATGTGTGTATGTAAGCTCGTTTTGATTTTGAATAACCTAGTAGGCTTGCTGCTTAGCAAGTCCCCCTTCTTCCTTGAGTGTCTTTAGTGAACTTTCTATAACCATATCTAGCTCATTGTTTTCTATATGTATGAGTTAGATAGATCTGAGTGTTGAGTAGAGCTCCATTACCAAATCATACTCATTTCTTGTAATATTTGTCTTCTCGGAAACTTATTTTGGTCTCCTAACTTTTTCTCAAAGATCATATCTAATCTCTACATATTTTGAGAGAAACAATTCTAGAAGTGAGTAGTGGTCTCTATGTGTGCCTAGTGAAGGTAGTAACTGGTTTATACTAGAGGCATTGTTTTTCACACTATGAGTGAGCATTTTGAGTGAGCTAACTTACATTAGCAAGCTCATTAACTCTAGATTATGTGTGCAAAATCTTAGACTCAACATTTAAGAGTTGTGAGAAGCATTCATTTGATTGAATTGAGGTTTTGTGAGTTTGCTTTTAACGCCACCCATGCTTCAAGGCTGCATGGGAAGTTGATCTTTCTTTCATCATCTAGTATAGTAATTAATATCATAGGAGCTACTAGAGATGTATATACACATGTAGTGTCATGTGAATCAAACCAAAAGGCCTTTCCATGCTTGAAAAGCGTTTGGGAGAAACAACTTTTTCTCTTTCTCATTAATGAAAGCATATGCTCCTAGTTGAATCCACTTAATATTTTCTTCCGTAAACTCATATCTTGTTTTCCTTTTATCTCTCAATGGTGGATATTTCTTTTCTTTTTCCATGACTTGATTACTATCATCAGGAAGTGGAATCCATATTATCTTAACCTTTTTTTCAACCATTTTATATTTTATCTCTATAGATACTTCTTTTCCTTTATTGATAAGTCTAGACATTGCTATTTTCTTGTACATAGCAATAGACTGAAGATGGATAACACAATCATGTATCCTTCCACTGATCAAATATTGCAAATCAAAGATTTTATGATAGAAAGATATATCATAGGAAATTGAATAGATCTCTTCATCATAATAAAAAATTTACATCCATAAAACCTTCTTTGATGGTGTGCCTTGTGTTGCTTTTCCCATTTCTTCAACTCTAGTAAAACACCGAAGTAAAATGAAGTAGATAAAAAGAGTGCTATGAGACTACATATAAATGTATTTATATTCTAGAACTTTTTGTCATTTAAGCTTTTATTGCCCCCACTTATGAAATCTTTCGTTAAAAACTTTAATCATCAAGTTCCTCAAAAAATGGCCTTCTTTCAAGAGAATTTCTACTCCTCATATGGTCAACACACACCATCATGAACTAAAGAACCTTCTTGCGATCTTTGATTTGGAACCTAGCGTAGGTTGAGACATCTTCCATGACTCTTGTTTCCATCCTAACTGTAGTAACGTATGGTTGTCCTAGTATCAGAAATTAGCTACAATGGTCTTGAACAGAAAAGTATTTATAATCACTCACATCACTTATTATAACCTACACTTCAGGACATTCACAATAAAGGTTCCCTAGCATCATATCAGAAGCATACTTTGTCCATCTAGGATGCATATTAGTTGGCCACTTACCTTTCATATGAAGCTCTTTCCACCTAAGGTTAGTTTCGGACCCATTGTTAGTAAGCATAGGTACATGAATATTAATATTATCCTTTTTTCCTCAACTATAGCTCCATGTTGCATTCATTAACACTATTAGGTGACTACTAGGAGTGTATCAACTATGTCTTTCCATTCGGTTTCCCCCCGAATTCCTTTGCTAGATTTGTTTAAAGGTTTGTTGTGCATCTTCTCTTGATCTAGACTTTTTACCACTCTTGATCAAACTTCCAAATATCCACTATCAACAATCACTTGGAAAGAATATGCATACATATGGGAAGTTCAAGAAAAGTAGCTTGATGTACTAGCGAAAAAGTTCTCCCAAGTTAAAATTTATATTAACCTTTTCACTAGTTTTACATTAGACCATCTAATTTCCACCTTGACTAGCCTATAAAAACCTTCTAAAAATGGATGGAGGTTATGACTTCAAACGTTGAGAGCTGCTAGCATAGTTACAATTGGAGGCATTCCTCTTAAGGGAGTGTCATACATAGGTTTGACTTGCTACAATGCATAAAAGCCCTAACTTTTATTGGTTAGTGAAGACGCAATCACCTTAACACTGATTGGATGCCGTCCCGATTTGGAGCTCTTTAGAGAGAGAAAAAATCTTTGCAAGTTGACTAAGAATGAGCAAGAAGGACACAGAATTGAAGTGGTACCAAGCAATGATCAAAGAGTACATGTATTTCTTCAAATCTACACTCTAAATAATGTAAAAATGTTTTGAATTCTTTATATAGACACTTGAGGATATGACCATGCCTGTTCTTCATGAATTTGAATTGAAAATTAGGAAATTTTGATAGTTTTTATATTGATTGCAATCTTTTCCTACAATCTTGGTTAAGATCTACTTCTTGATTCATTGATTGAGAATGAACATCATCCACTTCTAAATCGTGGAGTTTAAGCCTTTGACTCTTTCTTTTCAAAAAAGTAAAGACCTTGGACCTTATAAGAAAAGAAAGAGCTATAATGTGCACATAAGAGCTATTCTTCAAGGTACATATATGGCACATAATAATGTGCACATAAGAGCTATTCTTCAAGGTACATATATACAAAAAAATAATGTGCACATAAGAGCTATTCTTCAAGGTACATATATGGCACCATCCAAATGATTCATTTGATTTAGAGCATATCCACCTCAAGCGTAATGCAAGCTTGATGGTCCAACATATCCCCCTCAAGCTGAAGTATGCTTGAGTCTTCATTCTCTGATAGGTTGAATACTTTCCATAGCTTTGAAAATAGAAATCTTTATCCCATCAAGTGCCGTTATCATCATGTCTGCTATTTGGTTCTTAGTAGGAACAAAGAAGTTTGCAATGCTAGTGTCACCATTTTGAATAAAAGCATTCATGTCATCTGCAAAGAGCCTCAATAACATCGGGTTTCGACTATTCAGAAGAAACAATATCTAGATCTTCCCAAGCTCAGTGTGATGCTTGACCAACCACTTGAGGCCATTTATGGATACAACGAAAAAAAGCTCGCCCAGGGGCAAACCCTACCTACTTGACATTTTTAATCTCGTTGCACACGAGAGTTGGTCATTTATGTTAAATGCATTGAGGTATTTCCTAACAACACAGAGATCATCTTGATGAACTTGGGCCCCCAACCCAAATCCTTTGAGTACTTCAGAATGAAGTCCCACTCCAAGCAATGGTAGGCATTATCAAAATCAATGTTGACAAAATAAACATCTTGGCCTTTAGGATAGAGTGCCCATTAATGAAGCCTTTTTTATCTTCATTGATCCAATGGTGTAGATGCCACATAATATGGTTAGGAACGAACATCATGATTTGTCTCCTATTTTCAATCTTGTTTTTAGTTTTTTTTTCATGAATTAGCTTTATAACACCTTCATTGAGAGACTAGGTAAAGCACCAAACTTAAGGGTTTCGTGCGAGATCAAATGAAGAAGTCTCAAGAACACATTCTTAAACATCTTGATGAACCCATTAAAAAGACCATCAGGACCCAAGCTTTTCCTATTGGGAAGGGAATCAATAACCTTTCCAATATCAACATTATGAGATAGGGAAGTCTAGATGGAAACACAAAATAAATGGAATTCTCTTAGACCTGATGTTAGAGATGGAAGCCCTATTGTCCTTTCTTTGAGAGTACATATGATTTGACATACCCAAAATGTGAGTGAAGTTGCTAGCAAAAAAATCCTTATTCTCCTCAACTGAAATGCATTGCAATCCCATGTTGTCAATTATATACAAACTCTCTTCCTAAAGTAGTTTGTTCATTAGGAGTTTACTCATTTCTTTTGTAGGCTTATCCTCTTTCCTTGCTCACCAATCTTTAAAGTAAATTTGCAGATACTATCTCTAGAGTTATTCTTTATATCTAAGTTGTCTTTTGATTTTTAGGAGTCCTACCTATGGGAGAGCCTATATTTATTCACTCTTTCTTCAAGACATAATAGTCTACAATACAGATTTTCTATTTTTGTGTAATGACTACTTTGAATCTCCCTTTGAGCCTTGCTAAGACGAAATTGGGACTCTTTGACAACCTTCTTCTAGCACTTAGTCAGTGATTCATTGGTAACAAAAGACTCAATCCATCTCAAAGAGATCTTTTTCTCAACAAAAGGAAGGGAAAGGATTAAAGAGTCTGTATGAAATTAGAGAGCTTTCTTCTTTCTCCCTGGAAGCTTAAATGCTAGAATCATGGGATAATGATCAAGGAACACAAGTTCTTCACATCGGGTGCACAAAAAGGAACCAAGAAAATCAATGATAATCAAAGATAGATCTAATATATAACGCTTAGCATTTTGTAGTTCCATCTGTGAGTGAAGGTTAGACTAACAAAAACCATGAGCATTTTTTACTTCCATGAGATCCTAGTGGCATTTGACTCAGTCCGAGACAACATTCTCCTTGCCATCAATGATCCGGCCTCTGTCGTTCCATCTATATGGAATGGGCTTCCACCATGGTAAAGTGCCTCCAAAGGATAATCCTCAAGGGAAGTGAGTCCAAGTCGAGCCAAATATCCAATCCCTCTATATCTTGATTCAGGGCATGCAACGAAACAATAATGAACTGGAGGGAGCTTCTAAAAGAAGCCTCAATCCATGGATGGTTATGGTCCATGATAATCTACACCAACGAGTCATGCCACATCACTATAAAACCTAGGGAAACACCAATGTTCCCCCTCATGTGCCTTGTGGAGAGCTAGAAATTCGAGAAAGAAACACTTTTAAGTCTTTCTTTTTGAGAGTACAATGAAATGGAAACACACTCACACACCCAACCTCATAAAAGTAGAGGCACCCATCCTTGAGGGACTCAAGATATTTCCAGCCAAGACTTGAACTCAGGACTTCCTTGTGGAGAATGAGTTCTCCTATGCACAACAGAAATGTGTAGTGAACCACCCTTGTATGTCCAGCACTTGGACAAACATCTGCACCTTAGAAAGCTTGCTGCTCTCAACACAAAACTCAAATGGACTTGATGCTTTAGTCAATCAAAGTAGACAAAGATAGCTTTCTAACAAGCTATAAATGACTTAATTTAGACAAGGTTTGATTAGGAAACACAACTGTCAAAGATGAACTACCTGTCCACAGCTATAAATGACTTAATTTAGACAAGGTTTGATTAGGAAACACAACTGTCAAAGATGAACTACCTGTCCACACAGGTATATTCTTTGAGAAAGATATTTAGTACAGAGAAATTAGACAGAAATAGCTTTCAAACAAGCTAAAAATCAAGTAGTTTGGATGAGTTTTGATCAGGAAACTCAACTTATCAAGATAGACCACCTGCACACATAAGTACACTATAAAACTGGACTTTTCTCTCTGAAAGATATCTCACAGATTATGAACGATCTGAATGAGCTATTTAAGACAGTGAAATTAGATGCCAAGAGCTTTCCAACAAGACAAAAATCATGCAATTTGAATATGTTTTGGTTGGGAAACTGAACCAACCAAAATAGACTACCTATCTACACAGGTATACTAAAAAACTGGACTTCACTCTTTCACTGATATCTCCCAAACTACATAAGCTTTCAAAGAGATACTTGATATGCCAAAAGTACACAAGATAATCTTTTCAATGAATGTTTAAACGCACAAAATGGTTACATATGCACTGAGATATGAGCTCTGCAACAGAGCTGTGTACAAACTGACGTGCGGCTGGAAAGAGTCTAAGGGAAAACCAAAATGACAAAATGGCTAGATCCGACTACTGGGAGCTCTTGCCTCTTTCTCTCCTTGTTTTGAATGTGCTCCCACTTCACTTTTATAACCAATGAGCATGTGAAGAAGTTGTGCCTCCTTCTTAACTCACCACTTTCTCCACTACATGCTACTAACTACAAGGCAAGATATTGTATCTCTTACTCATCATGAATTTTGACTAGACTTTTTCTTTTATTATTTTCTCCTTTTTTCCTCCACTTTTTTCTTTATCTTTATAGTTGGTAAATTTATCCAAGCATGGCTCATATGAAAATGAGCTTGTACATTTATCTTCAACACTCCTCCTCAAGCTCATTTGGGAGTTATCTTCATCCATGTCCTTCAAATTTATCGCATCCTTGAAACCTTTGAGTTTAGAAGCATCCAAGAACTTTGTAAACATATCTGCAACCTTCTCTTTGGTTCTAATGAACTTTACCTCCACATCTTTGCTCAGCACCTTCTCCCTTACATAGTGGTAGTGGACCTCTATGTGCTTGCTCCTTGCATGAAACATAGGATTGCTTGCCAAGTAAATACTTGACATGTTATCACCGTATATAGGGATGGTTCCAACTTGCACTCCAAGATCAGCCAAAAGCTTTTTAATCCACATTGCTTCACATGTGGCAAAAGCTAATCCTCTATATTCAGCCTCCATAGATGAAAGTGCAACAATAGGTTATTTCTTTGAGCTCCACGTGATAGGTTTGCTTCCTATCATGAACACATAACCTGAGGTTGATCTTCTATCTTCCTTTGAGCCTGCCCAATCAGCATCACTAAAGCCCTTGACCTGCAATTCTTCATCAAACTTGTAAAACAAAGCATGATTAACTGTATGCTTTATGTATCTCAACACTCTCTTGGCTGAATTTAAGTGTTCACTTGTCAGGGCTTGCATAAACTGAGAAAGTACAGCAACAACATAAGACAAATCAGGTCTTTTAATGTTTGCATAGATTAATGATCCTACAATGCTTCTGTAGGTCGTTACATCTTCCAATGGTTCTCCATCATTTGAACAAATCTTTGTATTTGTGTCCATGGGTTGAGTGAGTGGTTTGCATTCACTTATTCCAAATCTGAAAAGAACATCCAACAAGTACTTCCTTTGCATCAAGTAGATGCCAATCTTTCCATAAACAACTTCAATTCCTCAAAAATATTTCAGCTCTCCAAGATCTGAAATTTTAAACTCCTTACCAAGCTTCCTTTTGATATCTTTAATCCCTGTAACATCATTTCCTATTATGATGAGGTCATCGACGTATATGCAAATATATACCTCTCTATTTTCTTCCTTCTTCATGTACAACGAAGGATCTGCACTACTTGGGTTGTATCCACACTTAGTTAGATACTCTACCAATCTCTGATTCCATGCTCTTGGTGCTTGCTTCAAGCCATAAAGTGCCTTCTTCAACCTGCAAACAAAATCTGGATGGTTTTCATCTTCAAATCCAATCGGTTGACTCATGTATACCTCTTCTTGTAGTTCTCCATTAAGAAAAGCATTTTTTATGTCGCGTTGATATAATGGCCATCTCCTTGAAGCACCAATTGCTATTAAGGTTCGGATAGTTCCCATCTTTGCAATGGGGCTGAAAACTTCATCATAATCTATGCCTTGTGTTTGTTTAAATCCTTTGGCAGATAATCTAGCTTTATATCTAGCTAGTGAACCATCAGCATTCCTCTTTACTTTAAACACCCATTTGTTTGGAACAATCTTCATACCTTCTTTCTTTGGCACTAGCTCCCATGTGTGATTATCTTTGAGAGCTTTGATCTCCTCTTTCATAGCTTGCTTCCATTCCTTTTGTGTGCAAGCTTCTTCATATGTCTCAAGCTCTTTGTCTTTGATAACTTGCATCATGTATGCAAAATGTGTCGCCATAAAACTATCATAACTCAACCTTTGAGTTGGATACCTTGTCCTTGAAGATCTTCTTTCATTGCCTTTAGAGAGTTGCTTCTTTAATCTATTTAGCTTTACCATCGGAGTGATTACCTCTTCATATTCTTCTTCACTTGCATCTACCTCACTGTTTGGAGTAGCACTTGCATCTTTGGCTCTACTATGAGCTAAATTTGGAGACAAAGAATGACTCCCCCTCCATGTTGAACATTCTTCATTTGATGTAGATGCCTCTGGACCTGAAGCCTTTGTGCTTGATTGTTGAACTTCTCTTTGATTTGTTCCTGCATAATCATCACAATCTTCTTCAAGAATCTTTTCCTTTCCTTTATCTTCATACCATGGTCTTAGTTCATCAAAGACCACATCTCGCGAGACTCTTAATTCCTTTGTTCTAGGGTTGTAACACTTGTATCTTTTTTGCTCCGTCGAGTAGCCGATGAAAATGCATTTTTCTGATCTTGGTTCCATCTTTGTTCTAACTTCTTGTGGAATGTGAACAAAGCAAACACATCCAAACACTTTGAGGTGTGTAAGATCAGGTTTCTTACCGGAATATACCTCTTCTAGAGTCAAGTGATGTATTCCCGATGCTGTGCACCTATTCATCAAGTAAATGGCAGTTGTGGTAGCTTAAGCCCAATAATACAATGGTACCTTCATCTCATTGAGCATGCATCTTGCAATTTCAGCAATTTGCCTATTTTTCCTCTCAACTACTCCATTTTGTTGTGGTGTGTACCTACAAGTGAACTGCCTTTTGATTCCATTCTCTTGTAGAAAATCTGAAAATTCTTTGGAGAAGTATTCTCCTCCACCATCGGACCTTAAGGTTTTGATAGGCCTTCCTATTTCCTTTTCAACTTCAACTTTGAATCTTTTGAATATAGAAAACACCTCTGATTTCTGCTTCATACAAAACAGCCATACCTTTCTTGAGTGATCATCAATGAAGGTGACAAAAAATCTATTACCAGCCATTGATGCCTCTTGGGTTGGTCCCCATACATCCGTATGTATCAAGTCCAAGACATTTGGAGCCACATTATTGCTCCTCTTGAATGGCTGCCTCGTTTGCTTTCCTAGTTGACAAGCTTCACATAACTCATGTAGTCCAATGCTATTAAATTTTGGAAGACATCTTACCACTTCATGTTTGCTCATGTCCTTCAGCTTTGGAATGTTGATGTGTCCTATTCTTTTGTGCCATAAGTCCTGCTCTACTTCTATCTCCAAGCCTTATATCTCCAATGTGTTCAATCATGTGTTGAGTATGATCACCTGTTTCAACACATCCTTTTCCACTTGGTACCTCTAGATTAGTGAACAAACTTCCTTGGCATGACATATGGTTACTACAACCTGAATCAATGTACCATTTTTTGTCATCTTCACAAGAGCTTCTATACTCATGTCTCATTGCAAGTAGTGTGTCCTTGCTTCCTTCACTTGAGGTGCTTGCGTAGTTGCTTTGGTTCCTTTGATTGCCTCCATTTGGTCTTCCATTCTTCAGCCAACAATCACTAGCATAGTGTCCTACTTTACCACAATGATAGCACGTTATACCTTTATGAGAGTTGTAGGAGCTTCGACCTCTTCCTCTACTTCTACCTCGACCTCTTCCTTGTGTGTTGGCATTTGATGCATCCTTGTTGTCTTCCAAGTTGTTTTGATTTTAGTTGGAGTGGTTGTGACCTCTTCCTTTTCCTCTTGAGCCTCCTCTTGAGTTTCTTCCTTTACCTCGACCTGCATATAACATTTGGTTGTGGGTGTCCTTTCCTTTGGGACCACCAAAGCTAAGCTCTTCTGTGACAAGATGAGGGATTAGTTGTTCAAAACCTGGATATACATCTTTCAAGTTAATGGAAGTTATAAAAGGCTTCCATCTTTCATCTTCTCTCAAGCCATTGAGAGTATAACACACAAGATCTTCGTCTTCAACCGTTGTGCCAATAGAAGCTAAAGCATCGCTTAGCTCCTTAATCTTCAAAGTATATTCAGCTATGGATTGACTCGAACATTTCTTGATTGTGTTCAACTAATTCTTGAGTTGAAGTTTCCTAGCTTTGGTATTTGTTGAATACATCCTTTCAAGAGCTTCCCAAGCATCCTTAGCTTTCTCTAGATATTGAATATGACCTACCATGGCATTAGTAATGACTTGCAAAATGAGGAACATGACTCTCCTATTCCTCTCTTCCCATTCTTTTGCTTGCCTCCTTTGGACTTCGGTGGCCATAGTTTGATTGATTTGAGGTTGAGCATCATCGCCGCTCACAATACCCCATAAGCCTTTGCCCATTAGGTAGTTGGTCATTCTAAACTTCCACACGGGATAGTTATCCTTGTCCAACTTCTCTACTTGTTGACCCAAGTCAGCCATTGAAGAGTATCAAAGACTTTGAGAGTTACCTCGAATAGTTATAGTCCTTTGCTCTTGCGTTGGTGAAGCTCCTTCTTGTTTTGTAGCTCCTCTTTTGCTTTGCTTCACCTCCAGCTCTATTGATGAAGCTTCAACACCAAGTTTGCTTTGATACCAACTGTGGAGAATGAGTTCTCCTATGCGCAACGCAAATGTGTAGTGAACCATCCTTGTATGTCGAGCACTTGGACAAACATCTGCACCTTAGACAGCTTGCTGCTCTCAACAAA
The DNA here is from genome assembly GCA_020310875.1 of Ceratopteris richardii. Lineage (NCBI taxonomy): Eukaryota > Viridiplantae > Streptophyta > Polypodiopsida > Polypodiales > Pteridaceae > Ceratopteris > Ceratopteris richardii. The sequence continues at coordinate 21,699,822 of CM035415.1, read as the reverse complement.
AAACTCAAGTGGACTTACTGCTTTAGTCAATCAAAGTAGACAAAGATAGCTTTCTAACAAGCTATAAATGACTTAATTTGGACAAGTTTTGATTAGGAAACACAACTGTCAAAGATGAACTACCTGTCCACACAGGTATGCTGAAGAATTGAGCTTCACTCTCGGACTGATAGCTCTCTGAATATATATTCTTTGAGAAAGATATTTGGTATAGAGAAAGTAGACACAAATAGCTTTCCAACAAGCTAAAACCCAAGTAATTTGGATGAGTTTTGATCAAGAAACTCAACTCATCAAGATAGACCACCTACACACATAAATACACTATAAAACTGGACTTTACTCTCTGACAGATTTCTCACAGAGTATGAATGATCTGAATGAGATATTTGAGATAGTGAAAGTAGATGCCAAGGGCTTTCCAAAAAGAGAAAAATCTGGCAATTTGGATATGTTTTGGTTGGGAAACTGAACCGACCAAATTAGACTACCTATCTACACAGGTATACTGAAAAACTGGACTTCACTCTTTCACTAATATCTCACAAACTACATAAGCTATCAAAGAGATATTTGTCATCAGAAAGTAAACAAGATAAGCTTTCCAATGAAGGTTTAAATGCACAAAATGGTTACATATGCATTGAGATATGAGCTCTGCAACAGAGCTGTGTACAAACTGACGTGCGACTGGAAGGAGTCTAAGGGAAAACCAAAATGACAAAATGGCTAGATCCGACTACTGGGAGCTCTTGCCTATTTCTCTCCTTGTTTTGAATGTGCTCCCACTTCACTTTTATAACCAATGAGCATGTGAAGAAGTTTGTGCCTCCTTAACTCACCACTTTCTCGACTACATGCTACTAACTACAAGGCAAGATATTGTATCTCTTACTCATCATGAATTTTGACTAGACTTTTTCTTTTATTATTTTTTCCTTTTTTCCTCCAGTTTTTTCATTATCTTCATAGTTGGTAAATTTATCCAAGAATGGCTCATATGAAAATGACCTTGTACATTTATCTTCAACATTCCTCCTAGAGACTCAGGGCATCAAACCACTAGGCTATGGGGGCTGGGAGTGCTTTTAAGTCTTTTATGAAGCTCCTCACCATCAATTTTGATCTCTTGTATGCACATGAAATGTGGGTTTACATTTTTATCTTGAAGCCAATGTGCAAGTATTGCCATTCTTGAAGGGTCCATCGTAACACTAGCATTAATTGAGACAATAATCATTTGCACAAGTTAATATCTTTAAGATTCCTGGACTTATCCTTTTTTTTTTTTTTCATCTTTTCTTTATAAACAAGATGGGTTTTCGCCCATGACTCATCCTTTGGAAGAGCCCCCAACAAGCGGAAGACTTGATCTAAGGAGAGTTCTATACAGTCTCATTTCTAAGAGCTTCCCCATGTGTGTAAAAACGCTATAGTAATAGGACATAATAAAAGTTCCGTGGACCCTTCTTGGCAAATGGGTCTGAATCAGCATGGACACACACAGACACATACACACACACACACACACACACACACACACATATATATATATATATATATATATATATATATATATATATATATATATATATATATATATATATATATATATATATATATATATATATATATATATATATATATATATATATATGTATATATATATATAATTTTTTTTTAAGATAAAGGAAGTTGGGCCTTAGCCTACTCTCCCAGACTTGAATTAAATAGAGGAAAAATACAAAAGAAGGGTACTAGTGCCCATGGGATCCCCCGAATCCCACAGCATGGGGGAAGCTTTTACAGAGTGTAGCCGGCTTTACAACAAAAAGATTAATCGTCCACTCATCACCCTCAAGCGGGGCCCACGTGGGTAAACATATGTTTAGGGTATGAACGACGCACATCGTTTATGTACACCGAATGTGAAGCAAGAGAGGCACCTCGTCGAAGCTCAAAATGATCGGCTAACAGTGAGAGTTTCCGCATCAAGGATCCAATGCGAGGGGGGTAGAATTTCTCGCATTTCCTCATCTCTCTCGTGAGTCGCAGCACATTAATGATTATCTCGTGCATAGAAGTTGAAAGTGTTTTCTTTTCGCCTTTATATCTTTATACAAACAGTATGTTTTATGCCTGTTACCGTATAAAACTGAGATAATGAAGGAATTCACCATAAGACTTGGAAGATACAGTCGATCTGAAGATCACTCGAAGTCGCTTGAACTTAAGGCCAATTGATTTTTATGGCATCATGTTCAATCTTTACAATACTAAAACAATCATCGAAATGCGACCCAAATGCATTTGGCCGTGATGATGTCCACGATTCTGACTAACGCGAGGTAATTGGGCAGATATGAGTAAACAGAATCGACCTGTCTTCAGAACTCCATCTCGATCCTTGAAAGCTCACTTCGAAGTTCGCTGAATGTGGAAACTGTTTCCGGAGAAGAGGAGGGTGAAGATCTCAATGAGTTAATCGCGGCAGGAAAAAGGGAGGCAGTTTATCTTAACAACGTCATGCGGAAATTGAGTAAGCTCGACAAATGTGAAGCGACAGGCTGGCAGCAGCAGAACGACTTGAAGTTTCATAGTCTTGTGTATGGGCATCCGTCTTTGTCTCCAAGAAGCCATATCAGTGTGCAACGTAGAAGTTGCAAGGCGGATAGAAGACTCAGTTACCATAGACTTCGAGACAAATAAATGATTGAGTTTTACCTCCTGTTTGTCTCCCAATCCCTCAATCTGCGTTTGCTGAATAATCGTACTGAGAAAGATTCAGCAGCAATGAGCCATATCATTGTGGGGCAAGTAATTCTGCATCATCAAGAAATCTGTGTACAATAACCCTCTATAAATTATAAGAGATGACGCGAAGCTGAAACTCTCCGCATTCAAACAAGCAGATTTTCTGCAAAAGTTAATGACTGTCATTTCATAGAGCTTCTCCACGTCTGTGAAAACATTCAAACAGAAGGACAGTATAATAACACATAGTAGAAATTGCGCGGATGATTCTTGCCTAATGGGTCTGAATCAGCACGGACGCATGCATTAAAGGGCGTCAAAATCGCTTTTCCTTTACGTACACAGATGATCATGGAAGACAAAAGCACATCCGAAGCACAACACGGTCGGCTAACAGCGAGAGTTGCTGCTTAATGTGACAAATTTAATCCTTGTGAATCTCCTCCTTCGTGTGTGTACGAAAATGTGTTATCAGAATCCAACGACAATGACGCAGGCACACGTACAAGCGTGTCTCCATCAGCCGCGGGACGCATGCACTAAACGTTAAGACCGTCGCTTATCTTCTGTCTGCAATCAGTGTCAACGAAATGAAGAGCTGGCTCGAACCTCAAATGGCTCGTCGAAGCAGACGATCTGGATTACACTACATGCGCGATCTACAAAAAAGATATCGTTTTCTGCATGCACGCAAAGTTGTTTGCAAACGAAGAATATCACGAGTCATCCAAGTCATATTTCTGCTTTTCTGTACAGAAGGAAAGATGCGGGCAAGCCTGGAGGAATGATTGAAGCATCTGATAATGTTGTTTACGGATAAGAAGTCTCTCCCTCCTGTTTCATCGATATATATGATTTTCGTCGTCGGCCTTCTGCGCAGTTATTGTTTTATCGCTTGTCGGCCATTAAAAGGAGGACGTCTTCATGAACCTACACTGTACATCCTCGTCGCTGGCTTGTGAAGACGTATCTTTATCGGGCGCCTTATGTGAAAAAAGCGTATCAAACTACAGCAGATCAAAATACATGAATGCATGATAAGAAGGGTCTAATGCAAAGTCTTGCTTCAATCCTGTGCGGGATAGAATAATACTCATGAAAAGAGAGCGATTTATATGCTTGGTAATCTTTCCTACAATAGTTTTGATTTCCAAATTTTTGGAATACTTTATTTAAGTTATTTTTTTCCATCTTAGTAACCATACGCGTCTTTCATGTTTGACACTGAGTCATCGATTCATTCTGACAACAACAATTCATATTTTATTGAGTACAAGCGAATGATAAAAAGGTGGCTTATATCACGAGATCTAGAATTGGTACTTGAACATTATGCACGTTCTAGCTTCTATTCGTATGTTCCTTTAAATTGTTTTATATTAAACTTCATTCTCATCTGACCTTCGTCACTTATCTCTTGAATTTGCATCATTAGTTCATGGAGTAAGCCCGCCCACAAATCAAAATTTTTAACCCACACATTCCTCTGAGAATCCTTCCCATATATGAGTGAACAAATTTGTTACTCTACTAACACTAAAGAGACGGCTTTGTTTTCACTCTTTGTTGATCTCCGTTCCAGATTTGGGAGAGTAATGAAAGCACCTAAGTTCCCTCTCACCTAAGGGTTTCAATGAAAATCAGCATATATCTCTTAATCTTATGCAATTCGTCATGTCAGACCTTTCGAATGTTCAAAGAAAATCCCACTAAAATCAATGCCCTTATGTAAAAGATATCATCAACATATTTAGTTAAACAGAAACAAACAAACATAGATACATGCATATATACATACAAAAATACATACATATGTGTACATACATAAGTACATATAAGCATTGTCATATCTCCTATAAATGTTGTTCCACTTATGTGTCCCTCGAGTAGCTCTTATTTGAATCGTTTCCCTATACATGGGAACTTTCAGGCCAGTATACCATAGATGCATTATATATATACTTATATCTGATGGTACATTGTACTTAGCGATTCCATATAGCTCTCAATTTATTTTTCATTCTAACACTGTTGAGCATCAACTGACAAAGGTCTCTTCTAGCCATCAAGTGTCTCTATGCTTTAATCTCCATCTTCCCTTGTATGTACACTTCTGTTTGTGCTTCCTCAGTCACTCACAAGCCCATCAATAGTTTTAAACCAAGCTAAGCTACTTCTTTAACTCTTGTCTTTTTCACATTCTCACTAGCAACACTTTTAATAGTGTGAATCAGTTTGAAAGAAAATAAGTACAAAGCTCAACATTTCAAGATTATTTGTACCAAGCTCATTGAATTTTTACCCCTTTTGAAGCCATTTGTGCAATCAAATTTCCACTGGACTTACAATTTTCGGGCTACATTTCAGCTTTGTTCAAGTTCATATCTTGCTACTTTTGAGTTCCTTGGTGTACTGGAAAGCAAAAATGAAGCATTTGGAATAATTCAAGCTAAAGATAATCTTGACAGGAACAACTATCTAATTTGGTATTAAATGATGAATCAGGTTTTTGTTAAAAAAAACTATGGAACACAATGGAAGATGTTAACAAGCAACCCCAGAATTCTTATTCTATGTCCTCTATTATCAAAGATTGAGGATCCTCATCAAGTATGGTGAATATATCATCTCCACCTATGCAAGAGAAAGTTATATGGGATGGGAAGGATGCTCAAGCGCATGCATCGATTGTAGTTTATGTGAACCTGCATACTTCTCCACACATTTGGTCATGCACTACTTCAAGAAAAACTTGGGATACACTTCCTTCTTTGTATCTCATATGTAATGAATCATATATTGCCTCCTTAAGAAAGATGTACTTATGGCTGAAAATGATCCAGTTGATGTATATGTTACATGCATGAAGGATTTGAAAGAGAAATTGACAAACATTGATGAGATGGGTCTCGTTGCATCATTCATTTCTATAGTACTCAAAGGGTTGTTGGAATCTTTTCAAAGATTCACTACTATACTTCATTTGGTTGCAAAATTAAATCCAAATATGTAGACTTTTGATGACGTTCTGTCTCTTCTTTTGCAAGATATTCAATCGTGACTGAATAGAAGTGGCTTGATGGAGGTGATTGAATAGAAGTGGCTTGATGGAGGAGAAATTCTGACACCCATAGGTCGGATGTTAGCCTTGAGAGAGGACGTTGGGGACTACATTTATGAAGGTGTGAAACATTTGCTCAATACGAGATCGCACCTACAAATATGCATCGAAAGAGATCTAAATAAATTTCTCCCTACAAAGACTTCTATAGACATCGGTGAAGGGGAAACCTGGGAGCATGAGATCATATACAAGAATTTACTAAATGTGTGCTGTCACTATGGGCTTCAAGGACATAGGATAAAAGAGTGTCCTTTGAAACAAAATTCCTTCAATAACAAGCAGAACCAAGAAAAGACCAACACTACAAAGAGCCAAGTTAAGGCTCAAGATCATCCTCTAAACGTTGAGAAATAGAAAGAAACTCAAGTCGTGGGAGACAGACTCAGAAGGGTTCATGAAAGTAAGACGAATAAGGAAAAAAAGCCCTAAGGGGACAATTGAGAGGAACCCCTCTGATGTAGCTCCACTAACAAACATCTACTATAACTTGGAGAAGGACATCAACGAGTTGGATTACCCAAAGGGGAGGAATCAATCTAATGTATACAATGAAGGAAAAACCTTGGAGAATTCCACCACAAAGGAAGATAATCAAAAGGTTTGCACCGCTAGTAAAGAGCATGGATTCACCACTAACAATGAAGATAACCAAGATAGTGAAAGCTCCATCATTGGATCTAAAATTCCCAAGAAGGTTCCAAGTTCATTTCAGAAGAAAGAGATTCACAAAGGGAAAAAAATGATGGAGATTCCATGGAATAGCCCCTCAAGGGCAAGATCCTCTATGCAGATTCCTTCATTTCAAAGAAAAAAATGAAGAGAAAAATAAGAAGAAAAGGGACAAGGCCCCTCCCCACAAAGAAATTAGCCTTCAAAAATGATGGCCAATGGTTTCAAGATAATAGCCAAAACTTGGACTTCATGTGTATTCAAGTGAGCGAAATTGATGGAGAGGACCTTCAAAAAAGACTAAAACATATTTCTTCAACTCATGTTTCGATCTTTACTAAATACTCTAGGGGTGTTGTGGTGCAACTATCAAACGTAATAGCATTTGGCTTAATAAACTTTTGAACACCCCTGAAGATCAGAATCATTGTTGGATTGTTGCTTCCTTTGGGGACCCCTTGCATTTCACCACTGTCTCCATGTATGCTCCCAACTAGGAGTAAGAGAGGATTGCAACTTGAGGCTCTTTGGTCTCCCTATCACGTAACATTGTGCTTTGTGTGGATTTCAACTTGGTGGAGGATCCTAGGGATTGAGGGGAAATAGAGGGAAAATTATAGATGGTCAAGAGAAAATTGTCTAGGATAAAATGAAACTCCACCTAGATCTTGCGGAGATTAAAGGTAAGACTAGTTTCTCTTGGTCACACCTCCATTCAAGGGATGATTTGAGAAAAACAAACTTGATAGAAGCTATATCACATAGAACATAATCTTTAAGGGGGGCCAAGCCTTCCTCTCCCAACACATTGACCTTACGATCTCAAGAAACTACCCAATTATTCTCACCTTCAATCTGTTTACTAGTTTCACACTAACTCGATGTCTTCCTCTTTCCCCTCCATCCAAGAAGAGGTTATCGAGGCTTCAAAATCGGCCTTTGCCAACCTCTCATCACTAGCCAGAATTTGAAGGATCTTGATTATGAAGACTCAACATATCCTAGTTAGGACCCAAAAGAGTCTACAAAATTTTTGTCGCATGTAAAGAGAAAAGTTCTATCAGAGATTGAGGCATCTTGAAGAGGAAGTGAATATAGGCAACTTTTAATACTAGATGGGGCTATTAAAAATTAGAGGCTGAAAAACCTACCAAAGAGATGTGTGTCCTCTTAAAAAGGAAACAATCTAAGGATGGTATCCCCTATTTGACATACATCAATGGGATTGAATGCAAGATGGAAGAAGAAAATAGCTCAGTGATTGCCAACCACTTTACCCAACTCCTCGGGATTTTGACGCCTCTTTCTTCCTAGAGGAATGATTGCATGGCGACCTTTTCTAGAGTTAAATCAATTAAAATCCCACATAATATGAAGACACTTCTTGAAGCTCCCACTTTAGATACTATGATTCTAGAAGTTATCGATTTGCTTCCTAACAGGAAAAGCTCGAGTCCTGACGGCCTCACCAATGAGTTTCTCAATACCTTCAGACAAGTGGTGGCAACTCAAGTATGCTTGATGTGGCAAGAGGCATTGTCTTTCGGTGCGCTACTCAAATTTCTAAACATAGGCATCATCAAGCTTATTGAGAAAAAAGGGAAAAAAAACAGGATAGAAAGTTGGCATCTGATTATGACGCTACAAACAAGATACATGATCCTTGCTAAAGTAATCACCAATAGAATTTCTTTCCTCTTAGACATTTGGTTAAGTAAGAACCAAAAACGATTCATCAAGGGTACATCCATCCTGGAAGCTATTATTAATATTTGGAAAGGTCAAGATTTTGTTGAAGAGTTTGTTCAAGTTATCCCTACCGTGCTCTGAAATGTGTCAGCACAGGTAAATATCAGTGGCCAATTTTGAAAGGCTATCAAACTAAACTGCTCTATTAAACAAGAATGCGCTTTGGCCGCGCAACTATTTTTCACACTGCTGCAGAGATACTCGGCTGCCTTGTGAAGCCTCATATGGACTAGGGCCATATCCAAGGTCTCTCACTTCCTCTTAGTCAAGGCCAAATGATCATGAGACTATTTGCAAATGACACAAATGCCTTCCTGCATAATGATATGACCAACATTGATACCGTTTGGGGATCCCTGGTGGAATAAAGTAACTCTATGATCTAAGGATCCGATTGCTTCAGACAGATCTGATATCAAACACCATTTGGTCACTCCTCTGTATGACCAAAGATCTCAATTTTAGACTTACTATGAGGTCTTGTGCTCTTGTGAACAAGTGATCCACTTAGCTTAGTGGTTAATTCTCAAGGATGTGGAGGAGGTCTTGGGTTCCATCCCCATGGGGGACATGGGGAGAGTATTTTACCCACAGAGATTTAGAGCCTTCTAGAAACATCCACTTGAGTTAACTCGAGTTAACTAGGACACTTGGTGCACATGCAGTTACATGGACACATGGATGGTCAGTAACTCCCATAGATACCTTGACGAGGCTTCATCATTGTCATCACGTAAGCTTCAATGGAGATCTTCGTGGATTCATGAGCATTTTTCTACGAGCATTTATGATGTTGATAAAGAATTTTTTCCCATCCTCTTCTTTATGCGGGTGTTCTTACTGTCTTTTTTGTGGGGGTGCTCTCTCCCTCTATTCAAATTGGCAAGAGAGGATGCGTATTCTTCTTCCTCTCCATTCGGTTTGCGGCAGCAAGAGGCGATAACTCCTTTTAATATCTCTAAGAGGTCTTTCACGGGAATTGAACACGCGATCGTGTTTTATAGGAAACTTCGCCAAATCCAACTTACCAGCACTCCTTCATAAGTTATTTGATCATTTTGAATACTTCCATGTTTATCATATCATTATTCTTTTCGAATAGTTCTGCAAGGCGCTGCAAAACCTCACAAGGAAAAGGCTCAAGAGCTTCACATGCTGGATCTAGGAATTGATCACGCAACATTAAGGCGACATTTTTTATTGAGATAAGCTTCATTCGTGGTAACTAAGGTTTGTGCCGATGGCAATAAAAAGATTTGATATCACAACCTCTCCCTGCAGAGCTGATGAGCTACCACAAGAGCGACGCTATTAGATTAGTATAATTCAGATATTATACAACTTTTGCTACCCCAAGCAAAAGATTGAGCAGATGCTGCTGACGGATTTGATCGCACAACATCTCGAATTAAAAGACTCTGGCCTATCCTCTAGAGCAAGCGCCCCAAAGAATCCAGCTTTTATATTAAAGCAGATAAAAGATTAAGAAGGATGAGCCATTTTTTCACACAATCGCAAAGCAAGACCGGTTTCGAACCCGCAATGTCGATATATAGATGCTTCTGTTATATATTGCCGGGATTTGTCATACTGTTTGCATTATATAATTGGTATTTTAAATCTTTAAGGTTCACAAATAGAAAAGAATAGTTCTCTCTAGCCATCAAAGTCGGAATTCGATTTGTAAATATATGGGATCGAACAGGTTGTTCCACACCAAAAGATCAAACTCCGTTTGATATTCATTCATGTATGAAATGTTTCTCGATTTGGTTGGTTGTTTGCTAGGAGGTCTTGAACCATTGACCTCATGAAGTATGATAATCAAGATTTTCTCTGCAGTTGAACTCCACACAACTATGGCGATCAAAACATTGAATACGTATGAATAGTAGTGCATTTGAATTTGATTAGAATTATATGGTGAGAGTGCTCAGAAATGATAAGTGAACTCATTCCATGTCCTCAACGATAATAGAACAAAGAAGAGGTAAGATTTTCCTCAACGACCTTCACAAGTTTAGCATAAACTAAGGCAAAGAACCGTTATTTTCGAACACTAAGCAATGAGGAGGTATGTCACTTTTAGAGTCACAGAAAGTTTAGATTTGCGTTTGTACAATGACGGATCAGCTAATAGAAACAAAACAGATGAAGGGCAATGGAAATCATCGCTATAGTGATTTGAAAAGTTAGTTGCAGAAAAACAAAATCTCATTATAAGATCTGACTTGGATCTTCACAGGCGCCAATGCTTCTTTTGATGACTGTCTTTTATTGCCAAGTAAATCATAGAACTTCCAGAGTAGAGCGTAGGTCTCCAAGATATTGGGTGTCTTTCGGCTTCTTTCTACTCTTCCTTCAACCGCGTGTTGGATTTAATTATGGAGGTGCATGTAATGATGCCCTGCCTGATTAAAAAGATTGTTTTTCCTAATCCTACTAAAAACATTTGATATCCCTGATGAGAAATTTGACATTGACCACAAAGCCACTAGACCAAATGCAACACAGTGTCTGAGATGGTGTTGTTCCAACTTCGGATAAGATAATCAATGTTACAACAATCTCTACTATTTCCTTCGCTAATTCTCCTCCTATCAGCCTTCTCTCTCCGCTGTTCTTCTCTCCCTCTGATCTTCGTCTTCTATGAGCAGGCCTCCTTATCATTGCTCTGTTATCTCCATTAACGTCCTATTTTATGTGTGCATCCAGGAATAGGAATCTAAAAGAAAAGAAGCCTCCTTCACCCTTTTGCGCTATTGCTTACAGATCATAAATGTGCTTCCCCTTTATTTGTGTTTGCTCCTCCCTAGATCGTATCCAAGGTCTGCGCACCTCCCTCCTGGTCCTCTTGCTTCCATCAGATCAGCACCATCAAATTCCCTTTTTCTTACGTCAAGTATTGTCAGCTCCTGATATCGACTGTTCACCCCCTTTTTTCCATAAGTATTTTCACACATAGTCACGAACGTATCTTTCCTCACCTTTCTAAATCTACTCCTCTGCATGCGCACTTACCAACTCTACTTTGCATTGTTTTTCTCCATGTCTTCCAACATTCTCTTCAATTATCTCATGCGGATAGATCAACTATCCTAATTGACTCATGACAAAGACTATTGGGAATACGAATCTAAGATAGTACTATTCTCTACATATCATGACAAAAATCCTCCAAAAAAAATATTGGTTCTAATGGCAGCAACCCAAAAAAAAGCACCATAGCAATAATGGCTTCAAAAGTAAAATATCTACTCCTAACATATCTTTACAAATAGTTTCTTTCTTTGATCTTGTAGCTCTAACCCGATCCAAGATCACCTTTATCTTCCCTTGAAGAAATAGAAACTCTTCTATGTATCATCATCATGGAAGGATATTTCTCCTAATTCCATTTGTCATACCTGCACTATTTTGTAGAAAGAAATGCTTCATCTTTCGTTACTCTGTTCCTTCTCCTCTTCAAGCATATTTCCTTAAAAATTGTCGATGCTTCTCATCTCTTTTTTTTATGTTGTTGAAGGTTCTTGAGTAGAATACGGAAAGAAATTCTCTACGACATTCACACCCTCCAAATCTCTGCTTCCTCCGGATGTGCCAACCAAGACCTGTTTTCTTGTTCCAAAATTAATGATCAGCTTCATAACATATTGCATGTGCATGGGTAAAAGTAAAGTGCCTTATGCATGGCCATGTATTTAGCCCTATAAAATGTATACTCAAAAAAATGCATTTATAAAAGTTATGGTGCAAGCAAGAAGGAAATGGCATCTGATGTCGAGGCTGGTGCTCTCACGGACATACAATCCATGTGAATATACATTAGCCCTTTCAGTCATTCGTAGTGCATAGGTAGGAAAAAAATATTGTGCCTTGATGCAAGGTCATGAAATGCGACCCTACCATGCATGCTCTTCATGCATTAGGAAAAAAATTGGTGCATAGAAAGGGTAATTGGCTTTCGATGTAGAGGCTTTCCACTCACCATATAAACGTATTAGATTTGCATCATGCAATTATAATTTTGTTGGTTATGCAACTGGACGTGCACCTATGGGCATGAATGTGTGCACATACATTTTGAAGCATGCATACTATAGATGCAATTATAAAATCATAATGCAAATGAGGAAATGGTTCTCATGATTTCTAATCAAAGCAACACACTCTCAACGCTTTCTAAAACGTGTTTTGACTTCTTGTACTTTTCTTCATCTACATCATCTTCTTGCCATCACTTCTTGGACTTTATTAAACATACTAAAAGATGAAAAGTATCAATTCTCAAAAAAAATAATAGGTATATAGAATCCATAAACAAAGTTTTGTTAAAAAAAAAATTTCCATAGAACATAAATATGCAACACAAAGTAGTTGTCTTCCATACAAACCATTTAAACTCAAGATCTTGAACTGGCTCTTGATTAATACCTGTTATCAAAAACTCATAAAGATGATTAGTGTAATAGAATCATCAAATTAATCATATCTATTTTCATCAAGTATTTGAATTACTTCATAACTTATTTTTTTGATGAGGGAGAAAATAAAACTCCTGTTCATATCATTTTTTTTATGAGGGAGAAAAATAGAAAACTCCCATTCATATCATATTTTTTTCTTGATGAGGGAGAAAAATAAAAAAATCCCATTCATATCATTTTTTTTTATGAGGGAGAAAAATAAAAAACTCCCATTCATATCATATTTTTTTGATGAGGGAGAAAAATAAAAAACTCCCATTCATATCATTTTTTTTTGATGAGGGAGAAAAATAGAAAACTCCCATTCATATCATTTTTTTCATGAGGGAGAAAAATAAAAAACTCCCAAAACAGCATGTTCATTCATAAACCAATATTTCAAACATACATTATGTGAGATTGTTGGGCCGTAGTGATTCACATCGGGTTCAAATGTGGTAGTGATTCGCGATGGCTGGTGGATCAAGTCAATCCTCTCACTAACAACGCACGCAGGGTGCTTGGAGCAAGCTCAGGCTCAATGGGAACTCAAGGAAATAATTAGTAGTACATTTGAAACAATAACCTTCTGTAGAGAACTTGAGAAACAAAATAATTAAGATGTTTCAATCGTCATGTTCATCCTCGGAAGACATATGCTCTTAATGCTTAAAAGTGATATTAACTAAAAGAGACATATGCTCTTAAAGGTTTCGAAGGGGTACTAACGAGTATTTCACTTACTTAACGCCATATCTTTCCTTTACCACAATTCAAAAGATTTTACATATGTTTCATAATATGTAACAGCTAGCTTTCTTTTCTTTATGATCACGCACGATAAATTAGAGATTCACATGTTAGTCATATGATAGCTAAAGTTCGTTCAAACATAGAAATCCATACAGATAGTGATTATTGATTTTAATTCTCCAAATTCACTGCACAAGTTTGCATTCATGCAAAGAAAATGCATAGAATACTTTCTTAAGGTCCCATTCTGAAATATCGAAAATCAGGTATCGCATTGACATTTATCATTTATAAATCAAATCTTATTGGTCTGGTTGCAAAATTCTCTATTTCATGTGGTAAGTACATAAATTTATTCTATAGCATCCAAACATTCATCAATACCATCAAAATCGTCCGCTTGTTAACAACGTTCTATTGCACATACACACAAATCATCAAAGTGAATCAGATTGACATTTCCTATCGTGCATGATTTAAAGAGTATCAAACAACAACAGAAACTTTCCTCAGAGACTTAGAGTCGAAAATCAATTAATCAAGATTTTCTCTACGGTTGAACTCCACACAACCATGGCGATCAAAACATTGAACAAGTATGAATAGTAGTGCATTTGAATTCGATTAGAATAATATGGTGAGAGTGCTCAGAAATGATAAGTGAACTCATTTCATGTCCTCAATGCCTCCTTCACCCTTTTGCGCTATTTCTTCCAGATCATAAATGTGCTTCCCTTTTGTTTGTGTTTACTCCTCTCCAGATCTTATCCAAGTTCTGCGCACCTCCCTCTTGTTCCTCTTGCTTCCATCAGATCAGTGCCATATACTTCCCTTTTTTTTTACGTGAAGTGTTGTCAGCTTTTGATATCGACCATTTCATTAGGGGAAAAAGTGAGCCCTGAATGGGCCTTGTAAGGATCCCTAATTTTTAGGGATTAAAATTAAGATTGTAGAGGATTAAGGGGACACAAAATACCACTGGTGGTTTTCTCTATTAAAATATAGAAGAAAAAAAGCTTCAAATGAAGTGTGGGTCGAATTTGGTTCAGACCGTTGGATATGGTCTTTCGAACGATGAAGATTAAAAGGGATGAGAGACAATAATGATTGCACCTGTAGTAAAATAGCACAGTAGAGAGAGAGTCTCAAAAATGCAATCAATCGGAATCGTTCATTCCTCAAGATCGAATGGTCCTGCGTAGTTCGCGCTGAGATAGAAAATGCAAATCATTTGTAGCCATCAGATGTCATCGCGATCGAACGCCCGTCCGCGTTTCTAGCTGATCCTCATCCCTATCCAGTTTGTAGCCATCCGATTTCGTCAAGATCAAACGAACGTCCGCAATTCTAGCTGATCCAGTTTCGGTTGTAGTTCGCGTCCGTCCGATGAAAGGGGGATCCAAGGGTGCATGACAAAACTAGACTTGGGTGATGGGAGGTGATCCATAGCCCTCAGATCTTGGGTTAATCTAATGGCTCACGTCTACTGGCGCATTGGCTTTTGCGATCTGAATCAGAGCCACACAATCAGCGAATGATCGAACGGTCTACCATCTATGGAGCCTTGACTTTTGCGGGATCATGCAATCCGTTCAATCTTTGGATCTTCTCTACAAAACCACAAATTCATAGTGGTTTCAGAGTCTTTGACTAGCACAAACCAAGGGAAGCCTAGTCCTAGTCTAGTAGATTCAGAGACTAGACTGTGGCCACCACCCTCCTCTCATTGGTCCATCCTTAATCACTCCCTAATCTAAAAGGCCCATTCAGGGTTCATTTTTCCCCCTAATGTGCCCCCTTTTTTCCATAAGCATGCGCACACATAGTCCCGAACGCAGCTTTCCTCACCTTTCTAAATCTACTTCTCTGCATGCGCACTTACCAACTCTACTTTGCATTGTTTTTCTCCATGTCTTCCAACATTCTCTTCAATTATCTGATGCGGATAGATCAACTATCCTAACTGACTCATGACAAGGACTATTGGGAATAAGAATCTAAGATAGTACTATTCTCTACATTATATCATGACAAAAATCCTCCAAAAAAAATATTGGTTCTAATGGCAGCAACCCAAAAAAAGCACCATAGCAATAATGGCTTCAAAAGTAAAATATGTACTCCTATCATATCTTTACAAATAGTTTCTTTCTTTGATCTTGTAGCTCTTACCCGATTCAAGATCACCTTTATCTTCCCTTGAAAAAATAGAAACTCTTCTATGTATCGTCATCATGGAAGGATATTTCTCCTAATTCCATTTGTCATACCCTCACTATTTTGTAGAAATAAATGCTTCATCTTTCATTACTATGTTCCTTCTCCTCTTCAAGCATATTGCCTTAAAAATTGTCGATGCTTCTTGTCTCTTTTTTTTTATGTTATTGAAGGTTCTGCCTTCTCCAAACCATCTCTTGACTAGTTTCTTTCTACCTTCATTTTGAATGTCATATTTAATATCATAAACAAGTACCATGTCCCCTTCATTTCTCTTCTAGGTTTTGGGCCTATGGGATTTTTCCAAACCGTTCTTATTTATCTCTCTCCAAACTTTGAGTTTGGCCACAATTTCTTATGAAAAACTCAACTTCTTCTAAAAAACCTTCTTCCTCTTTCCACTTGAAGGATTTGTAGATCCTCCCTTATCATCTCATCCTTCCACAGCAAAGAGATGCAAGCTAAAGAATGTGACTCTACTCGTAACATCAACTTTTCACAATACACTAGTTGTGCTAGAAAAAACCCAATAGTTCTAGTGCAGGTCATTCTATCTGTGTGCAAAGCAAAAGGAAAATATTTTTACTAATTCTTAATCTTTCCATCACAAGCTTTTGCAAAGGCTTTAATGATCATGGGATGCCGCTATTGGATCGTTCCATTAGATTCTCGGTTATATGTAATGGTGATTGATAGATAAATACCGTACTTTGCAAAGAAGTCCTTTGATTCTTGAGAATCATTTTCACCTTTATTTAGAACAATTTGGATCTCAAAACATACTTCTTAGGTACCTCCCCATTTCTTTCCACTCATTTTCATATTCATTCTCCTTGACTCTCTCATTTCAACACATAAGTGGCTCTTGTGCACTTTAAACTCCTTCCCTACCTTTCTTTCTAGTCCCTATGTTCGGTTCTTATCTCCCTTTTAATGATTCAATAATAGATTTTGACGTCGTAGTGTGTTGTATAACTTATACTCAATTCGTCTTGTATATGCTTGATAAGTGTGAAAAGTATGTACTTGTGAACAAAAAAAAAATCCGAATTCTTCTTTAGTGGAACTAATTGTGGCTTCATCATCATATATCACTCGAGATTCCATGTCAAGTGCTACCTTATTTCTTTTAGATATATGAATAAATTCAAGGTTCAGTGAATTAATATGCTATTTATCTAAGCATAGAAATGTCAACAATGCAGCAAGTTATTATCATTCTAGTAGCTACAAGCAACCTATTTCCACTATGATGTTTGCTCCAATTAGATACTCTTTATTGCTCTTTTACATTGTCACTATCCCCCAGAGACTTCCTTGGATTTTGGGGTACACTCTCTGAGGATTGTTTGGAAATTTAGCTCCCAATATGATGGCATATATTTGCCCCTACTCATCTTCCTAGATAATTGATCATCCTATGCCTATCATGCTTGTATATATAGTAATATAAATTGGTTTACTGTTAGGATAATAAGCATTTTTAAGCAATGGAGCTTCTAATAGTGCCCTTATCAATTTGTTTCATCGTGTGAGTGTGAATTTTTATTCAATGAAATATTTGAACTTTTTGTGGTAGTTGATAGAGTGGTTTTGCTATATAAGCAAAGTCTAGAATCCACATGATATAGAAAACACGTGCATAAAAAAATGTACTCACTTTAGTAAACAAGCAGCAAGTTTCTTTTATGTTTTGAATTTCATAAAATTTCTTCTAACATGTTTATATCTCTTTTCACCCAAATAAACTTCCCACAATCAAGACCTCTTGCGTTCCAAACACTTATGTCTTAGAAAATAATGTTAGATGCGCTTCCTCTATCTGAGTGAGAATGCACTCATAATCATTTATATGTGTTGACAACACGATTGCTCCTACATCATCCACATTTGAATCTACATGAGTGCATCTCCATTTTGTGTCTAGGAGGAACTCTGTTTCAAGTTTATTTCCATTTTATATTCTATCTTTTTTGTATTTGGAGAAATAAGAAACAAGATATCAAGCGTGAATACTTGAGTTCGAAATTGAATTTCAAAGCCCCATCACAATTTTCATAAACTACCCATGACACTTAGGTGTGATAAAGCCTACGATTTTGAAAAAAAGTGATGATTAATATCTAGGCAATCTATTCAAGACTATACCTATGCACATTGTAATGTGAATTGGTAATCCCACTTGTGTGTAAGCTCACTTAGATTTTGAATAAGCTATTAGACCCCTCTTAAAGCAAGCCCCGTGCTTGCTTAACTGATTTTAGTAAACTTTTTTTAGCCATATCTAGATTGTAGGTTTATATGCATATGAGAAATATAGCTCTTAGTGTTTAGCTCCGTTTCCTTATCAAATTGTACTAATTTCTTGTCATATTTGGTTTTTAAGAATGCTATTACTGTTTTCTATATTTATCCCAAAGATCATATCCAATCTCTACATACTTTAACACACATAGTTCTAGAAGTGAGTAGTGCTTTGTGCGTGTGTGTGCATGCCTAGTGGAGGCAATAACTTGACTATCTGGGAGGCATTGGTTCTCACAAAAGGAGTGAAAACTTTGTGTGCACTAACTTGCATTTAGAAATTTGATTGCGTTTATTTTATGTATGCAAAATCTCTTGGCTTGAGTCCTTAAGGGTTGAAAGAAGTATTCTTTGGGTGAACAAGGTTCTATGAGTATGTTTCGAATGTCACCCATGCTTAAAGGTTGCATACAAAAGTTGATCTCTCTCTCGTGAGTGGAATCATACCATTTCCACACACAAACAAATTCAAGGCAGAATAAGGAGAGTCCAGTGAAGGACTTTGAGGGAAGGAGATATGTTATATGAGGTCAAAAAGCACACAACCAAGCAAAGGGAAATCTAGTGGCCAAGGTGAGCATCAACTTCATTTTTTTAGTACTTGTGAAGAGGTGGAATCTATTTTCATTTCTTAGTTCTCATGCATCAAAGGAATAAGCAGAGTGCATCAGAGTACATATATTAGGGTAAAGCACTCAAATCAAGAAGTTAGACAAACAAATTATCATCCATGAAGATCTAGAATATCTTGTTATCTCATGGGGAAAGGATTATGGTGTTTCATTAGTGTCATAAATGTTTGACGTAGATTGGGTATGAATCCAACTCCTAATCAATTAAAGATTTTCAAGGAATGTATTGATAGAGATCACAGAGTCATATTCATATTATCTCAGCATTTTGGCAATGCCATGATAGGCATACACAGTTTTAGATACTCCACTTGAGCCAAAGCTAGGAAGATGAAGTTGAAGAGTGAACTTAAACACTTGAGGAAAACACCTAGTAGCAATATAAATAAGTATATATGAATATCACAAAAGTAGGTGATGCATTGGGATCCATACGTTGTCACATACATGATGATGTCCTAGTTGCATATAGCTTGAATTAGCTTACTGATGATGAGAAGTGGAAGGCTTTTATAGCATCTGTGTAGGTCACATACTTCTCCCCTTGATGGTCTTTGAGGAGATGAATATTGGAGGTTCCAAGGCCAAGCCCAATGACGCCCAAGCATTCTATGCAAGTAAAGGTAGAGGAAGAGGAAAGAACCAAGGGAGAGGAAGAGATAGGCAAGGGAGAGGATAAAATGGTGAGCTACAAAAAGGAATTCTTTTCAAACATGTAGGTGTCATTCACAAATGGAATGTGGATATAAGTGATGATAGTCATCATGCTATCACACACATAGGTGATGTTATGTTCTTCATTTCCTCACGTTCACAAAGAATCTTGTTTCTATGGGTCTAATGGTTGAGAGAGATTCACAGGTCAAGTTCAATCAGAATGGATGCTTTGTGGAACATCCTAAAGAGGGGTACACATTGATAGCCATTTGCAGGTATCAGGGAAGGTTATTCACCTTGGATATGAAGCATAATTTCAATCACTCAACCTACTTCACATATGGAAGCACGAAGGTATATGAATTCAACATGTGAAAAAAAATGGATGGACATATGAATAGTCATAGATTGAAGGGTGTGGAAAGGAATAGCTTAATGTTTGGGTTACCAAAACCTTATAATAGAAACCTTAAAAATTTGTGTAACGCTTCTTAATTGGGAAAGAAGACTAGGTTTCCCTTGAAGAAGAATAACTATTTGAGTTATCATACACTTGATCTCATTTATATCGATGTTTGGGGACAACAAAGGAGAATTCAAGTGAGAGTAATAGGTATTTTGTAACTTTTATTGATGATTACAGAAGGATGACATTGCTCTATCATATGAAGCATAAACTAAATGTATTTTACTACTTCAAGAAGTTCAAAGTTATTGTTGAGAAGGAATGTGATAGATATATCAAGTGCTTAAGGTTATATGGAGAGCGAGAGTACTTCTCCCATAAGCTCTGTGATTTCTTGGAGACAAATGGCATCAAGAGAAAAATTACATGTAACTACACACTAGAACAAAATAGTGTTGTAGAAAGGAAGAATAGGTAAATTTCTGAATGTGTTAGGACCATGATGAAGGTTATGGGTATGCCTAATTGCTATTGGTCTTATGCAACAACCAAAACTATATAAATCCTGAATAGAGCTCAAACATCCGGTATACATGCTACCTCACCTTTTGAAGCTTGGTATTATAGGAAGCTAGATGTATCACACGTGAAAGTCCTTTTTTTCTTGTATATCTTGTGTATTGATTCCAAGTGAATTAAGGAGCAAGCTTGATAATAGATTAAAAAAAGGCGTGTCTCTATAGTGCATGCATGTGAGAAAAAAAGGGTTACAAATGCTATAACCCCACAACAAAGGAGCTGAACATATCAAGGGATGTTAGATTTGATGAATGTTTACCTTGCTATGCTACAAATGTATTTATGCAAGGTAATGAAGACCAAGAAAGAAGGATTTCAAGGGAAGAATAAAAAATCATGGTCCTTAGTGGACAAAATGGTTTTGAGTGTTTACTCATCTTGGAATTAAGAAATTCCTACATCAAGCCAAATGTGTGATTTAAGGATGAAGGGCGGGGATAAAATCATAGAAGATAGAAAAATATGAAGATTTATGGATTGAGAAGAAGAGAGATATGAAACATGAAGAAAAAAGTTCAAATTAGAATTTGAAAGCCCCACAACACTCATAAGTCACCTATCAAACTTAGCTATGATAAAGCCTATAATTAAAGAAATGTGATTTCTGATATCTGTGGAATCTTTTCAGGACTATATCTACACAAATTAAACTTCACATTGGGAACCCCATGTGTGTATGTAAGCTCGTTTTGATTTTGAATAACCTAGTAGGCTTGTTGCTTAGCAAGTCCCCCTTCTTGCTTGAGTGTCTTTAGTCAAATTTCTATAACCATATCTAGGTCATTGATTTCTATATGTATTAGCTAGATAGATGTGAGTGTTGAGTAGACCTCCATTACCAAATCATACTCATTTCTTGTAATATTTGTCTCCTCAGAAACTTATTTTGGTCTCCTAAATTCTTCTCAAAGCTCATATCTAATCTCTACATATTTTGAGAGAAACAATTCTAGAAGTGAGTAGTGGTCTTTATGTGCATGCCTAGTGAAGGTAATAACTTGTTTATACTAGAGGCATTGTTTTTCACACTATGAGTGAGCATTTTGAGTGAGGTAACTTACATTAGCAAGCTCATTAACTCTAGATTATGTGTGAAAGAGCTTAGACTCAACACTTAAGAGTTGTCAGAAGCATTCATTTGATTGAATTGAGGTTTTGTGAGTTTGCTTTTAAGGCCACCCATGCTTCAAGGCTGCATGGGAAGTTGATCTTTCGTTCATCATCTGGTATAGTAATTAATATCATAGGAGCTACTAGAGATGTATATAAACATGTAGTGTCATGGGAATCAAACCAAAAGGCCTTTCCATGCTTGGAGAGCGTTTGGGAGAAACAACTTTTTCTCTTTCTCATTAATGAAAGCATATGCTCCTAGTTGAATCCACTTAGTATTTTCTTTCATAAACTCATATCTTGTTTTCCTTTTATTTCTCAATGTTGAATATTTCTTTTCTTTTTCCATGACTTGATTACTATCATCAAGAAGTGGAATCCATATTATCTTAACCTTTTTTTCAACCATTTTATATTTTATCTCTATAGAGACTTCTTTTCCTTTATTGATAAGTCTAGACATGGCTATTTTCTTGTACATAGCAAAAGAGTGAAGATGGATAACACAATCATGTATCCTTCCACTGATCAAATCTTGCAAATCCAAGATTGTATGATAGAAAGATATATCATAAGAAATTGAATAGTTTCTTCATCATAATAAAAAATTTACATCCATAAAACCTTCTTTGATGGTGTGCCTTGTGTTGCTTTTCCCATTTCTTCAACTCTAGTAAAACACATAACGAAAATGAAGTAGATGATAAGAGTGCTATGAAACTACATATAAATGTATTTATATTCTAGAACTTTTTCTAGAACTTTTTGTCATTTAAGCCTTTATTGCCCCGACTTATGAAATTTTTCGGTTAAAACTTTAATCATCAAGTTCCTCAAGAAATGGCCTTGTTTCAAGAGAATTTCTAGTCCTCATATGGTCAACACACACCATCATGAACTAAAGAACCTTCTTGCCATCTTAATTTGGAACCTAGCATAGGTTGAGACATCTTCCATGACTCTTGTTTCCATCCTAAGTGTAGTAACGTATGGTTGTCCTAGTATCAAAAATTAGCTAGAATGGTTTTGAACAGAAAAGTATTGATAATCACTCACATCGCTTATTATAACCTGCACTTGAGGACATTCACGATAAAGGTCCCCTACCATCATATCAGAAGCACAATTTCTCCATCTAGGATGCATATTAGTTGGCCACTTACCTTTCATATGGAGCTCTTTCAACATAAGGTTAATTTTGGACCCATTGTTAGTAAGCATAGGTACATGAATATTAATATTATCTAATCTAACTAGTTTTTGTATTGTGGGGCAAGTCCAATGGTCCTTCATATAATGGCTAGAAGGAATTAAATTTATTAGGATCTTTTCACTAAATATCTGTCTTCATGTGCACATGGATGCATAATAATTTCAATTTGATCAAAACATTTTTCTTCCTGTGCCTATACTTGTGAAATCTGCACAAGAAGAACCTCATCTATTCTTTCTTTTTTGTGAGCTTCACTAATTTGTTTTTGTTTGTGTCTCCAGACATCGACTACTATCTCTAAAGATTCACGTTTAGATATCCCTAAAATCTCTCTGAGAGTAAATTCATTTATATCATTAAGCACTCATTTCTCGAGAACTTGCTTCAAGTTACTAGCTTGTTCTATATGATACTTTGGCATATTAGAAGAGTCATTAGGTTTTCCTTGTTCTCTTTTAGTTGCCTTTACTTCTTGCTCATGAGGAATATCTAATGTTTGCCTAGGTATCCAAATCTTAGCAGAAGTTGGATATTGAATTTTAATAGGATTTTGATTTGCTGGATGTATTAGTGTTGATGTAACAATTTTTAAAGGTCTATTTATTTGTGTTGGTTGACTTAGATTTGGAGTTTGATTTTGATCTTGTAGTGCTTCTACTTGTTTCCTTTTCGTTCTTTACTTTGCATCCTCCTCACTCACCCTTGTCATTTTTTCCTCAACTATAGCTCGATGCTGCATTGATTAACACTATTAGGTGACTACTAGGAGTATATCAACTAGGTCTTTCCATTTGGTTTCCCCCCGAATTCCCTTGCTAGATTTTTTTTAAAGGTTCGTTGTGAATCTTCTCTTGATCTAGAATTTTTACCACTCTTGATAAAACTTCCAAATCTCCACTATCAACAATCACTTGGAAAGCATATGCATACATATGGCAAGTTCAAGAAAAGTAGCTTGATGAACTAGCGAAAAAGTTCTCCCAAGTCAAAATTTATATTAACCTTTTCACTAGTTTTACATTAGACCATCTTTTTGTTTATAAGCTCCAACTTTTAAGATAGCACATCTTTGAAACTTTCACACAAATACATGTTGTGCTCCAAACAATCACACCAGATACATCTCTTAATCTCAAAAATCATTAGTGGTTTGTTTCTTGTAGCCTAGGAAGATTGAGGCTCAATCATTTTTCATACACTTTGAGTCATAAGATCATTGAATTTATTAAAAATTTCCTCCATTTGATTAGAATGAAAAAGGTCTTTCATAACTACTCAATTTTCTTGATGATTTGAAGTAGATTTGTATGTTACTTGCATTTACTCTTCTTGTAAATCTTCCTACTAGTCTTGCATGAACTTTGCCAAAGTTCTCAATTTTTTTACAAATAGTTTAGCTACATCTTCAACCTCTTCCCACTCTTATATAAGGACAAACTGAGATTTTATGTCTTGCAACTACAAAAGCAGTTCCTCACCATTGTTCATATCCACTTCCCATAAGAAGAACCATATATTCTCATCCTATATGGCTTTCTCACCATACACAAATACATCATCGTACTGTCGATCAAAATCTCTCTTGATATCTAAGATTGATGTAACTTTATCCTTATGTATCCACTTTAGAATTCTTGTCGATGTTACTTTGTCCACATCCTTAAGCATAGAAATCTGAAGGGTTATTGACTTATATTGTGATCATTTTGTTTATGTGTCCATCACAAGTTAGTCATGTAGATGTAATTGGGATACATACACAATGTTCTAGATAATTTCTAAGTGATTCATAGGTGTAAGTCCAGTCTCAAGATATTAAGATTCTAGTTCATATTCTTTACGAAATAATGTTACATTTTATTGTTTAAATAACTGCTCTATTTAATAGCTCGTTCATGGAGTGATTGTATGGCACTTATGCTTTTCTTGTACTATTCAAAAATGGTCATCAAATTAATTTGAGCCGTTTTGTATGTCCCATAACCCATTAGGAAGAAAGTTTTAGAAAGCCTTGGTACTTAGTTACGTTCTGAAAGAAGTTGGAGAAGCTTGGAGAGGCTTGGAAAGTTGAGTTTTCAAGAGGTGAAGTTGGTCCCTTAAAGTAGTAAAGGGAAACCACTACCACTTTGGATATGTGATGTAGACCCTCTAGGAATGTGGTTAGTGCAATAAAACCCAATAGGTACTTTGGAACATCAACAAGAACAAGTTGGTACAAAAGAGATAACTTGCACCTTGACTAGCCCATAAAAACCTTCTAAAAATGGATGGAGGTTATGACTTCAAACGATGAGAGCTGCTAGCATAGTTACAATTAGAGACATTCCTCTTAAGGGAGTGTCATACATAGGGTTGGCTTGCTACAATGCATAAAAGCCCTAACTTTTATTGGTTAGTGAAGGAGCAATCACCTTAACACTTATTGGATGCCGTCCCGATTTGGAGCTCTTAAGAGAGAGAAAAAATCTTTGCAAGTTGACTAAGAATGAGGAAGAAGGACACAGAATTGAAGTTGTACCAAGCAATGATCAAAGAGTACATGTATTTCTTCAAATCTACACTCTAAATAATGTAAAAATGTTTTGAATTCTTTATATAGACACTTGAGGATATGACCATGCCTGTTCTTCATGAATTTGAATTCAAAATTAGGAAAGTTTGATAGTTTTTATATTGATTGGAATCTTTTTCTACAATCTAGGTTAAGATCTACTTCTTGATTCATTGATTGAGAATGAACATCATCCACTTCTAAATCGTGGAGTTTAAGCCTTTGACTATTTCTTTTCAAAAAAGTAAAGACCTTGGACCTTATAAGAAATGATCATAAGTGATGAACCAATTAATACAAAAAAATAATGTGCACATAAGAGCTATTCTTCATGGTACATATATGGCACCATCCAAATGATTCATTTTATTTAGAGCATATCCACCTCGAGCATAATGCAAGCTTGATGGTCCAACATATCCCTCTCAAGCTATAAGGTATCCTTGAGTCTTCATTCTCTGATAGGTTGAATACCTTCCATAGCTTTGAATCTAGAAAGCTTTATCCCATCAAGTGCATTTATCATCATGTCTGCTATTTGGTTCTTAGTAGGAACAAAGAAGTTTGCAATGCTAGTGTCACCATTTTGAATAAAAGCATTCATGTCATCTGCAAAGAGCCTCAATAACATCGGGTTTCGACTATTCGGAGGAAACAATATCTAGATCTTGCCAAGCTCAGTGTGATGCTTGACCAAGCAATTGAGGCCATTTATGGATAAAACAAAAAAAAGCTCGGCCAAGGGCAAACCCTACCTACTTGACATTTTTAGTCCCGTTGCACACGCGAGTTGGTCGTTTATGTTAAATGCATTGAGGTATTTCGTAACAACACAAAGATCATCTTGATGAACTTGGGCCCCCAACCCAAATCCTTTGAGTACTTTAGAATGAAGTCGCACTCCAAGCAATGGTAGGCATTATCAAAATCAATCTTGACAAAATAAACATCTTGGGATGACACCTAGTGAATTCAATGCCTTCCCACATGTTGATATTGGCCTTTAGGATAGAGTGTCCATTAATGAAGCCTTTTTTTATCTTCATTGATCCAATGGTGTAGATGCCACATAATCCGGTTAGGAATGAACATCATGATTTGTCTCCTATTTTCAATCTTGTTTTTAGTTTTTTTTGCATGAATTAGCTTCATAACACCTTCATTGAGAGAGTTAGGTAAAGCACCAAACTTAAGGGTTTCGTGCCAGATCAAATGAAGAAGTCTCAAGAACACATTCTTAAACATCTTGATGAACCCATTAAAAAGACCATCAGGACCCAAGCTTTTCCTATTGGGAAGGGAATCGATAACCTTTCCAATATCAACATTCTAAGATAGGGAAGTCTAGATGGAAACACAAAATCAATGGAATTCTCTTAGACCTGATGTTAGAGATGGAAGCCCTATTGTCCTTTCTTTGAGAGTACATAAGATTTGACATACCCAAAAGGTGAGTGAAGTTGCTAGCAAAAAAATCCTTATTCTCCTCAACTGAAATGCATTGCACTCCCATGTTGTCAATCATATACAAAATCTCTTCCTAAAGTAGTTTGTTCATTAGGAGTTTACACATTTCTTTTGTAGGCTTATCCTCTTTCCTTGCCCAGCAATCTTTAAACTAAATTTGCAGATACTATCTCTAGAGTTATTCTTTATATCTAAGTTGTCTTTTGATTTTTAGGAGTCCTACCTATGGGAGAGCCTATATTTATTCACTTTTTCTTCAAGACATAATAGTCTACAATACATATTTTCTCTTTTTGTGTGATGACTACTTTGAGTCTCCCTTTGAGCCTTGCTAAGACAAAATTGGGACTCTTTGACAACCTTCTTCTAGCACTTAGCTAGTGATTCATTGGTAACAAAAGACTCAATCCATCTCAAAGAGATCATTTTCTCAACAAAAGGAAGGGAAAGGATTAAAGAGTCTGTATTTTCACATTCTCAGTAGCAACACTTTTAATAGTGCGAATCAGTTTGAAAGAATATAAGTACAAACCTCAACATTTCAAGATCATTTCTACCAAGCTCATTGAATTTTTACCCGTTTTGAAGCCATTTGAGCAATCAAATTTCCACTGGACTTACAATTTACGGGCTACATTTCAGCTTTCTTCAAGTTCATATCCTGCTGCTTTTGAGTTCCGTGGTGTAGTGGAAAGCAAAAATGAATCATTTGGAATACTTCAGGCTAAAGATAATCTTGATAGGAAGAACTATCTAATTTGGTATTAAATGATGAATCAGGTTTTTGTTAAAGAAAACTATGGAACACAATGGAAGATGTTAACAAGCAACCCCACAATTCTTATAATATGTCCTCTATTATCATAGATTCACAATCCTCTTCAAGTATGGTGAATATATCATCTCCACCTATGCAAGAGAAAGTTATATGGCATGGGAAGGATGCTCAAGCGCATGCATCGATTGTAGTTTATGTGAACCTGCATATTTCTCCACACATTTGGTCATGCAGTACTTCAAGAAAAACTTGGGATACACTTCGTTCTTTGTATCTCATATGTAATGAACTATATATTGCCTCCTTAAGAATGCAACTTGAAGATGTACTTATGGCTAAAAAATGATCCAGTTGATGTATATGTTACATGCATGAAGGATTTGAAAGAGAAATTGACAAACATTGATGAGATGGGTCTCGTTGCATCACTGATTTCTATAGTACTCAAAGGGTTGTTGGAATCTTTTCAAAGATTCACTACTATACTTCATTTGGTTGGAAAATTAAATCCAAATATGTAGACTTTTGATGACGTTGTGTCTCTTCTTTTGCAAGATATTCAATCATGATTGAATAGAAGTGGCTTGATGGAGGTGATTGAATAGAAGTGGCTTGATGGAGGAGAAATTCTGACACCCATAGGTCGCATGTTAGCCTTGAGAGAGGACGTTGGGGACTACATTTATGAAGGTGTGAAATGTTAAACGTTGTTCATTCTAACTGTCAGAAGTGCATTTAAGCGATTCTTGGGTTCTTGGGAGTGGAAGGGGTCTGTTAGACAGAGGCCCTATACTTAGTTCCCAAACTAACTACTTACACACAACAATAGACTGATGCTGAGAGCTCTAACAAGAATCTGTTGTACTTAGACATTACAGTTCACAGTTTAGCTCAGCCACATGTACCGAATACGCTAAGATGCTATATTGCATCTGCACATAACTTACTGGAATACCATGAACAAGAGTAATCGTCAACCTTTACTGAATGGATACCACAATCCGACCAATGTCCGAAGACACAGCGAATCCAGGTATTCAGATACACCGTACTGAAGGTTCAGTACGTAACCCAAGAAATCTTTACTATAGCTTAATTTTTACCGTAGGAGGACATATCTCAATATTGAAGGAAATACAGTACATATCCGTATCCCAGACACACGACCACGACCATACAGACTTCCTCAGCACGTCACGGTGTATTATCAGAAGATTAACACCACAATACACCTACTTAGTTGCACAATACCATAGAAACTCCACAGAATAACTCGTTGAGACCACAGTCGGATAATCTTCTAAACAACTATGAAACTCACCAACAGACAGGTATCGACCGATAACAAAATAGGAACAAGAGCAATATACTCAGGAACGCTCCGCAACAACACAGTAACGTTCACTCAATCACCCAGACAGACAGTCTGGTGATCTTCGCGATCGTCTATAAAGTTAACAAACAGAACAGATGTCGACGGCAGACAAGACAAGACGCGAACATAAAACTCAGAATACTTGAAATTATGCAAACAAACACTACAGTAACGCCCCGCTCAGTCACCCAGACAGACAGTCTGGTGATTCACCACGGAACGTCACTGACGCATCTTTCTTTGATTTATATAATTTTTTACAAACTATCTATAACAAGTTTTTGCTCGTGCGAACAAGATTCAGTTATACAACTTCCAATCCGGCGGCCGCTAACAGAAACATTTGCTCAATACAAGATGGCACCTACAGATATGCATCGAAACAGATCTAAATAAGATTCTCCCTACAAAAAGTTCTATAGACATCGGTGAAGGGGAAACCTAGGAGCATGAGATCATATACAAGAATTTACTAAATGTGTGCTTTCACTATGGGCTTCAAGGACATAGGATAAAAGAGTGTCCTTTGAAACAAAATTCCTTCAATAACAAGCAGAACCAAGAAAAGACCAACACTACAAAGAGCCAAGTTAAGGCTCAAGATCATCTTTTGTACGAATCCCGTACTATTACTGTCGATTAAAAATTTACATTCACGTTTCCATTAACTGGTTTGCAACAATCTGATCTGTTGCCATCTTCCCACAGACGGCGCCAGTGTTGAACGGTGTTCATTCTAACTATCAAAAGTGCATCTAAGCGATTCTTGGGTTCTTGGGAGTGGAAGGGGTCTGTTAGACAGAGGCCCTATACTTAGTTCTCAAACTAACTACTTACACACAACAATAGACTGATGTTGAAAGCTCTATCAAGAATCTGTTGTACTTAGACATTACAGTTCATAGTTTAGCTCGGCCACATGTATCGAATACACTAAGATGCTATATTGCATCTGCACATAACTTACTGGAATACCAGAAACAAGAGTAATCGTCAACCTTTACCGAATGGATACCACAATCCGACCAATGTCCGAAGACACAGCGAATCCAGGTATTCAGATACACCGTACTGAAGGTTTAGTACGTAACCCAAGAAATCTTTACTGTAGCTTAATTTTTACCCTAGGAGGACAGATCTCAATACTGAAGGAAATACCAACTGTGGAGAATGAGTTCTCTTATGCGCAACGCAAATGTGTAGTGAACCACCCTTGTATGTCCAGCACTTGGACAAACATTTGCACCTTAGACAGCTTGCTGCTCTCAACAAAAAACTCAAATGGACTTGATGCTTTAGTCAATCAAAGTAGACAGAAAGAGCTTTATAACAAGCTATAAATGACTTAATTTGGACAAGTTTTGATTAGGAAACACAACTGTCAAAGATGAGCTACCTGTCCACCAGGTATGCTGAAGAACTAGGCTTCACTCTCGGACTTATAGCTCTTTGAATATATATTGTTTGAGAAAGCTATTTGGTATAGAGAAAGTGTACACAAATAGCTTTTCAACAAGATAAAAATCAAGTAATTTGGATGAGTTTTGATCAGGAAACTCAACTCATCAAGATAGACCACCTACACACATAAGTACATTGTAAAACTGGACTTTACTCTCTGACAGATATCTCAGAGAGTATGAATGATCTGAATGAGATATTTGAGACAGTGAAAGTAGATGCCAATGGCTTTTCAAAAAGAGAAAAATCAGGCAATTTGGATATGTTTTGGTTGGGAAATTGAACTGACCAAATTAGACTACCTATCTACACAGGTATACTAAAAAACTGGACTTCACGCTTTCACTAATATCTCACAAACTACATAAGCTTTTAAAGAGATATTTGTCATGCGAAAAGTAAACAAAATACGCTTTCGAATGAATATTTAAACGCACAAAATGGCGACATATGCATTGAGATATGAGCTCTGCAACAGAGTTGTGTACAAACTAACGTGCGGCTGGAAGGAGTCTAAGGGAAAACCAAAATGACAAAATGGCTAGATCCGACTACTAGGAGCTCTTGCGTCTTTCTCTCCTTGTTTTGAATGTGCTCCCACTTCACTTTTATAACCAATGAGCATGTGAAGAAGTTTGTGCCTCCTTCTTAACTCACCACTTTCTCCACTACATGCTACTAACTACAAGGCAAGATATTGTATCTCTTACTCATCATGAATTTTGACTAGACTTTTTCTTTTATTATTTTTTCCTTTTTTCCTCCAATTTTTTCATTATCTTTATAGTTGGTAAATTTATCCAAGCATGGCTCATATGAAAATGAGCTTGTACATTTATCTTCGACATTCCTCCTAGAGACTCAGGGCATCAAACCACTAGGCTATGGGGGCTGGGAGTGCCTTTAAGTCTTTTATGAAGCTCCTCACCATCAATTTTGATCTCTTGTATGCACATGAAATGTGGGTTTACATTTTTATCTTGAAGCCAATGTGCAAGTATTGCCATTCTTGAAGGGTCCATCGTAACACTAGCATTAATTGAGACAATAATCATTTGCACAAGTTAATATCTTTAAGATTCCTGAACTTATCCTTTTTTTTTCGATTTCATCTTTTCTTTATAAACAAGATGGGTTGTCACCCATGACTCATCCTTTGGAAGAGCCCCCAGCAAGCGGAAGACTTGATCTAAGGAGAGTTCTATACAATCTCATTTCTAAGAGCTTCCCCATGTGTGTAAAAACACTATAGTAATAGGACATAATAAAAGTTCCGTGGACCCTTCTTGGCAAATGGGTCTGAATCAGCATGGACACACACACACACACACACACACACACATATATATATATATATATATATATATATATATATATATATATATATATATATATATATATATATATATATATATATATATATATATATATATATATATATATATATATATATATATATATATATATATATATATATATATATATATATATATATATATATATATATATATATATATATATATATATATATATATATATATATTCATATATATATATATATGTATATATATATATATGTATATATATATGTGTATATATATATATATATATATATATATATATATATATATATATATATATATATATATATATATATATATATATATATATATATATATATATATATATATATATATATATATTTTTTTTTTTTTTTTTTTTTTTTTTTTTTTTTTTTTAAGATAAAGGAAGTTGGGCCTTAGCCTACTCTCCCAGACATCTTACCACTTCATGTTTGCTCATGTCCTTCAGCTTTGAAATGTTGATGTGTCCTATTCTTTTGTGCCATAAGTCCTGCTCTACTTGTATCTCCAAGCCTTATATCTCCAATGTGTTCAATCATGTGTTGAGTATCATCACCTGTTTCAACACATCCTTTTCCACTTGGTACCTCTAGATTAGTGAACAAACTTCCTTGGCATGACATATGGTTACTACAACCTGAATGAATGTACCATTTTTTGTCATCTTCACAAGAGCTTCTATACTCATGTCTCATTGCAAGTAGTGTGTCCTTGCTTCCTTCACTTGAGGTGCTTGCGTAGTTGCTTTGGTTCCTTTGATTGCCTCCATTTGGTCTTCCATTCTTCAGCCAACAATCACTAGCATAGTGTCCTACTTTACCACAATGATAGCATGTTATACCATTGTGCCAATAGAAGCTAAAGCATCGCTTAGCTCGTTAATCTTCAAAGTATATTCAGCTATGGATTGACTCGAACATTTCTTGATTGTGTTCAACTAATTCTTGAGTTGAAGTTTCCTAGCTTTGGTATTTGTTGAATACATCCTTTCAAGAGCTTGCCAAGCATCCTTAGCTTTCTATAGATGTTGAATATGACCTATCATGGCATTAGTAATGACTTGCAAAATGAGGAACATGACTCTCCTATTCCTCTCTTCCCATTCTTTTGCTTGCCTCCTTTGGACTTCGGTGGCCATAGTTTGATTGATTTGAGGTTGAGCATCATCGCCGCTCACAATACCCCATAAGCCTTTGCCCATTAGGTAGTTGGTCATTCTAAACTTCCACACGGGATAGTTATCCTTTTCCAACTTCTCTACTTGTTGACCCAAGTCAGCCATTGAAGAGTATCAAAGACTTTGAGAGTTACCTCGAATAGTTATAGTCCTTTGCTCTTGCGTTTGTGAAGCTCCTTCTTGTTTTGTAGCTCCTCTTTTGCTTTGCTTCACCTCCAGCTCTCTTGATGAAGCTTCAACACCAAGTTTGCTTTGATACCAACTGGGAAGAATGAGTTCTCCTATGCGCAACGCAAATGTGTAGTGAACCATCCTTGTATGTCCAGCACTTAGACAAAAATCTACACCTTAGACAGCTTGCTGCTCTCAAAAAAAAAACTCAAATGGACTTAAAGCTTTAGTCAATCAAAGTAGACAAAGAGAGCTTTCTAACAAGCTATAAATGACTTAATTTGGACAAGTTTTGATTAGGAAACACAACTGTCAAAGATGAACTACCTGTCCACACAGGTATGTTGAAGAACTGAGCTTCACTCTCGGACTGATAGCTCTCTGAATATATATTCTTTGAGAAAGATATTTGGTATAAAGAAAGTAGACACAAATAGCTTTCCATAAAGCTAAAATGCAAGTAATTTGGATGAGTTTTGATTAGGAAACTCAACTCATCAAGATAGACCACCTACACACATAAATACACTATAAAACTGGACTTTACTCTCTTACAGATTTCTCACACAGTATGAATGATCTGAATGAGATATTTGAGACACTGAAAGTAGATGCTAAGGGCTTTCCAAAAAGAGAAAAATCTGGCATTTTGGATATGTTTTGGTTGGGAAACTAAACTGACCAAATTAGACTACCTATCTACACAGGTATACTGAAAAACTGGACTTCATTCTTTCACTAATATCTCACAAACTACATAAGCTATCAAAGAGATATTTGTCATGCAGAAAGTAAACGAGATAAGCTTTCCAATGAAGGTTTAAACGCACAAAATGGTTACATATGCATTGAGATATGAGCTCTGCAACAGAGCTATGTACAAACTGACGTGCGGCTGGAAGGAGTCTAAGGGAAAACCAAAATGACAAAATGGCTAGATCCGACTACTGAGAGCTCTTGCCTCTTTCTGTCTTTGTTTTGAATGTGCTCCCACTTCACTTTTATAACCAATGAGCATGTGAAGAAGTTTGTGCCTCCTTAACTCACCACTTTCTCGACTACATGCTACTAACTACAAGGCAAGATATTGTATCTCTTACTCATCATGAATTTTGACTAGACTTTTTCTTTTATTATTTTTTCCTTTTTTCCTCCAATTTTTTCATTATCTTCATAGTTGGTAAATTTATCCAAGAATGGCTCATATGAAAATGAGCTTGTACATTTATCTTCAACATTCCTCCTAGAGACTCAGGGCATCAAACCACTAGGCAATGGGGGTTGGGAGTGCTTTTAAGTCTTTTATGAAGCTCCTCACCATCAATTTTGATCTCTTGTATGCACATGAAATGTGGGTTTACATTTTTATCTTGAAGCCAATGTGCAAGTATTGCCATTCTTGAAGGGTCCATCGTAACACTAGCATTAATTGAGACAATAATTATTTGCACAAGTTAATATCTTTAAGATTCCTGGACTTATCCTTTTTTTTTTATTTCATCTTTTCTTTATAAACAAGATGGGTTTTCGCCCATGACTCATCCTTTGGAAGAGCCCCCAACAAGCGGAAGACTTGATCTAAGGAGAGTTCTATACAGTCTCATTTCTAAGAGCTTTCCCATGTGTGTAAAAACGCTATAGTAATAGGACATAATAAAAGTTCCATGGACCCTTCTTGGCAAATGGGTCTGAATCAGCATGGACACACACACACACATACATATATATATATATATATATATATATATATATATATATATATTAAGATAAAGGAAGTTGGGCCTTAGCCTACTCTCCCAGACTTGAATTAAATAGAGGAAAAATACAAAAGAAGGGGACTAGTGCCCACGGGATCCCCCGAATCCCACAGCATGGGGGAAGCTTTTACAGAGTGTAGCCGGCTTTACAACAAAAAGGTTAATCGTCCACTCATCACCCTCAAGCGGGGCCCACGTGGGTAAACATATGTTTAGGGTATGAACGACGCACATCGTTTATGTACACCGAATGTGAAGCAAGAGAGGCACCTCGTCGAAGCTCAACATGATCGGCTAACAGTGAGAGTTTCCGCATCAAGGATCCAATGCGAGGGGGGTAGAATTTCTCGCATTTCCTCATCTCTCTCGTGAGTCGCAGCACATTAATGATTCTCTCGTGCATAGAAGTTGAAAGTGTTTTCTTTTCGCCTTTATATCTTTATACAAACAGTATGTTTTATGCCTGTTACCGTATAAAACTGAGATAATGAAGGAATTCACCATAAGACTTGGAAGATACAGTCGATCTGAAGATCACTCGACGTCGCTTGAACTTAAGGCCAATTGATTTTTATGGCATCATGTTCAATCTTTACAATACTAAAACAATCATCGTAATGCGACCCAAATGCATTTGGCCGTGATGATCTCCACGATTCTGACTAACGCGAGGTAATTGGGCAGATATGAGTAAACAGAATCGACCTGTCTTCAGAACTCCATCTCGATCCTTGAAAGCTCACTTCGAAGTTCGCTGAATGTGGAAATTGTTTCCGGAGAAGAGGAGGGTGAAGATCTCAATGAGTTAATCGCGGCAGGAAAAAGGGAGGCAGTTTATCTTAACAACGTCATGCGGAAATTGAGTAAGCTCGACAAATGTGAAGCGACAGGCTGGCAGCAGCAGAACGACTTGAAGTTTCATAGTCTTGTGTATGGGCATCCGTCTTTGTCTCCAAGAAGCCATATCAGTGTGCAACGTAGAAGTTGCAAGGCGGATAGAAGACTCAGTTACCATAGACTTCGAGACAAATAAATGATTGAGTTTTACCTCCTGTTTGTCTCCCAATCCCTCAATCTGCGTTTGCTGAATAATCGTACTGAGAAAGATTCAGCAGCAATGAGCCATATCATTGTGGGGCAAGTAATTCTGCATCATCAAGAAATCTGTGTACAATAACCCTCTATAAATTATAAGAGATGACGCGAACCTGAAACTCTCCGCATTCAAACAAGCAGATTTTCTGCAAAAGTTAATGACTGTCATTTCATAGAGCTTCTCCACGTCTGTGAAAACATTAAAACAGAAGGACAGTATAATAACACATAGTAGAAATTGCGCGGATGATTCTTGCCTAATGGGTCTGAATCAGCACGGACGCATGCATTAAAGGGCGTCAAAGTCGCTTTTCCTTTACGTACACAGATGATCATGGAAGACAAAAGCACATCCGAAGCACAACACGGTCGGCTAACAGCGAGAGTTGCTGCTTAAAGTGACAAATTTAATCCTTGTGAATCTCCTCCTTCGTGTGTGTACGAAAATGTGTTATCAGAATCCAACGACAATGACGCAGGCACACGTACAAGCGTGTCTCCATCAGCCGCGGGACGCATGCACTAAACGTTAAGACCGTCGCTTATCTTCTGTCTGCAATCAGTGTCAACGAAATGAAGAGCTGGCTCGAACCTCAAATGGCTCGTCGAAGCAGACGATCTGGATTACACTACATGCGCGATCTACAAAAGAGATATCGTTTTCTGCATGCACGCAAAGTTGTTTGCAAACGAAGAATATCACGAGTCATCCAAGTCATATTGATTCGCAGCGCGTCTTGGAATGAATTCCATTTCTGCTTTTCTGTACAGAAGGAAAGATGCGGGCAAGGCTGGAGGAATGATTGAAGCATCTGATAATGTTGTTTACGGATAAGAAGTCTCTCCCTCCTGTTTCATCGATATATATGATTTTCGTCGTCGGCCTTCTGCGCAGTTATTGTTTTATCGCTTGTCGGCCATTAAAAGGAGGACGTCTTCATGAACCTACACTGTACATCCTCGTCGCTGGCTTGTGAAGACGTATCTTTATCGGGCGCCTTATGTGAAAAAAGCGTATCAAACTACAGCAGATCAAAGGGTCTAATGCAAAGTCTTGCTTCAATCCTGTGCGGGATAGAATAATACTCATGAAAAGAGAGCGATTTATATGCTTGGAACTCTTTCCTACAATAGTTTTGATTTCATGTTTGACACTGATTCATCGATTCATTCTGACAACAACAATTCATATTTTATTGAGTACAAGCGAATGATAAAAAGGTGGCTTATATCACGAGATCTAGAATTGGTACTTGAACATTATGCACGTTCTAGCTTCTATTCGTATGTTCCTTTAAATTGTTTTATATTAAACTTCATTCTCATCAGACCTTCGTCACTTATCTCTTGAATTTGCATCATTAGTTCATGGAGTAAGCCCGCCCACAAATCAAAATTTTTAACCCACACATTCCTCTGAGAATCCTTCCCATATATGAGTGAACAAATTTGTTACTCTACTAACACTAAAGAGACGGCTTTGTTTTCACTCTTTGTTGATCTCCGTTCCAGATTTGGGAGAGTAATGAAAGCACCTAAGTTCCCTCTCACCTAAGGGTTTCAATGAAAATCAGCATATATCTCTTAATCTTATGCAATTCGTCATGTCAGACCTTTCGAATGTTCAATGAAAATCCCACTAAAATCAATGCCCTTATGTAAAAGATATCATCAACATATTTAGTTAAACAGAAACAAACAAACATAGATACATGCATATATACATACAAAAATACATACATATGTGTACATACATAAGTACATATAAGCATTGTCATATCTCCTATAAATGTTGTTCCACTTATGTGTCCCTCGAGTAGCTCTTATTTGAATCGTTTCCCTATACATGGGAACTTTAGGCCAGTATACCATAGATGCATTATATATATACTTATATATGATGGTACATTGTACTTAGCGATTCCATATAGCTCTCAATTTATTTTTCATTCTAACACTGTTGAGCATCAACTGACAAAGGTCTCTTCTAGCCATCAAGTGTCTCTATGCTTTAATCTCCATCTTCCCTTGTATGTACACTTCTGTTTGTGCTTCCTCAGTCACTCACAAGCCCACCAATAGTTTTAAACCAAGCTAAGCTACTTCTTTAACTCTTGTCTTTTTCACATTCTCACTAGAAGCACTTTTAATAGTGTGAATCAGTTTGAAAGAATATAAGTACAAAGCTCAACATTTCAAGATTATTTGTACCAGCTCATTGAATTTTTACCCCTTTTGAAGCCATTTGTGCAATCAAATTTCCAATGGACTTACAATTTTCGGGCTACATTTCAGCTTTGTTCAAGTTCATATCTTGCTGCTTTTGAGTTCCTTGGTGTACTGGAAAGCAAAAATGAAGCATTTGGAATAATTCAAGCTAAAGATAATCTTGACAGGAACAACTATCTAATTTGGTATTAAATGATGAAACAGGTTTTTGTTAAAAAAAACTATGGAACACAATGGAAGATGTTAACAAGCAACCCCAGAATTCTTATTCTATGTCCTCTATTATCAAAGATTGAGGATCCTCTTCAAGTATGGTGAGTATATCATCTCCACCTATGCAAGAGAAAGTTATATGGGATGGGAAGGATGCTCAAGCGCATGCATCGATTGTAGTTTATGTGAACCTGCATACTTCTCCACACATTTGGTCATGCACTACTTCAAGAAAAACTTGGGATACACTTCCTTCTTTGTATCTCATATGTAATGAATCATATATTGCCTCCTTAAGAAAGATGTACTTATGGCTGAAAATGATCCAGTTGATGTATATGTTACATGCATGAAGTATTTGAAAGAGAAATTGACAGACATTGATGAGATGGGTCTCGTTGCATCATTCATTTCTATAGTACTCAAAGGGTTCTTGGAATCTTTTCAAAGATTCACTACTATACTTCATTTGGTTGCAAAATTAAATCCAAATATGTAGACTTTTGATGACGTTCTGTCTCCTGTTTTGCAAGATATTCAATTGTGACTGAATAGAAAAGGCTTGATGGAGGTGATTGAATAGAAGTGGCTTGATGGAGGAGAAATTCTGACACCCATAGGTCGGATGTTAGCCTTGAGAGAGGAAGTTGGGGACTACATTTATGAAGGTGTGAAACATTTGCTCAATACGAGATCGCACCTACAAATATGCATCGAAACAGATCTAAATAAGATTCTCCCTACAAAGACTTCTATAGACATCGGTGAAGGGGAAACCTGGGAGCATGAGATCATATACAAGAATTTACTAAATGTGTGCTTTCACTATGGGCTTCAAGGACATAGGATAAAAGAGTGTCCTTTGAAAAAAAATTCCTTCAATAACAAGCAGAACCAAGAAAAGACCAACACTACAAAGAGCCAAGTTAAGGCTCAAGATCATCCTCTAAATGTTGAGAAATAGAAAGAAACTCAAGTCGTGGGAGACAGACTCAGAAGGGTTCATGAAAGTAAGACGAATAAGGAAAAAAAGCCCTAAGGGGACAATTGAGAGGAACCCCTCTGATGTAGCTCCATTAACAAACATCTACTATAACTTGGAGAAGGACATCAACGAGTTGGATTACCCAAAGGGGAGTAATCAATCTAATGTATACAATGAAGGAAGAACCTTGGAGAATTCCACCACAAAGGAAGATAATCAAAAGGTTTGCACCGCTAGTAAAGAGCATGGATTCACCACTAACAATGAAGATAACCAAGATAGTGAAAGCTCCATCATTGGATCTAAAATTCCCAAGAAGGTTCCAAGTTCATTTCGGAAGAAAGAGATTCACAAAGGGAAAAAAATGATGGAGATTCCATGGAAGAGCCCCTCAAGGGCAAGATCCTCTATGCAGATTCCTTCATTTCAAAGAAAAAAATGAAGAGAAAAATAAGAAGAAAAGGGACAAGGCCCCTCCCCACAAAGAAATTAGCCTTCAAGAATGATGGCCAATGGTTTCAAGATAATAGCCAAAGCTTGGACTTCATGTGTATTCAAGTGAGCGAAATTGATGGAGAGGACGTTCAAAAAAGACTAAAACATATTTCTTCAACTCATGTTTCGATCTTTACTAAATACTCTAGGGGTGTTGTGGTGCAACTATCAAACCTAATAGCATTTGGCTTAATAAAGTTTTGAACACCCCTGAAGATCAGAATCATTGTTGGATTGTTGCTTCCTTTGGGGACCCCTTGCATTTCACCACTGTCTCCATGTATGCTCCCAACTAGGAGTAAGAGAGGATTGCAACTTGAGGCTCTTTGGTCTCCCTATCACGTAACATTGTGCTTTGTGTGGATTTCAACTTGGTGGAGGATCCTAGGGATTGAGGGGAAATAGAGGGAAAATTATAGATGATCAAGAGAAAATTGTCTAGGATAAAATGAAACTCCACCTAGATCTTGTGGAGATTAAAGGTAAGACTAGTTTCTCTTGGTCACACCTCCATTCAAGGGATGATTTGAGAAAAACAAACTTGATAGAAGCTATATCACATAGAACATAATCTTTAAGGGGGGCCAAGCCTTCCTCTCCCAACACATTGACCTTACGATCTCAAGAAACTACCCAATTATTCTCACCTTCAATCTGTTTACCAGTTTCACACTAACTCGATGTCTTCCTCTTTCCCCTCCATCCAAGAAGAGGTTATCGAGGCTTCAAAATCGGCCTTTGCCAACCTCTCA
This sequence comes from Ceratopteris richardii, assembly GCA_020310875.1. NCBI lineage: Eukaryota > Viridiplantae > Streptophyta > Polypodiopsida > Polypodiales > Pteridaceae > Ceratopteris > Ceratopteris richardii. The sequence continues at coordinate 21,659,316 of CM035415.1, read as the reverse complement.
TCACTAGCCAGAATTTGAAGGATCTTGATTATGAAGACTCAACATATCCTAGTTAGGACCCAAAAGAGTCTACAAAATTTTTGTCGCATGTAAAGAGAAAAGTTCTATCAGAGATTGAGGCATCTTGAAGAGGAAGTGAATATAGGCAACTTTTAATACTAGATGGGGCTATTAAAAATTAGAGGCTGAAAAACCTACCAAAGAGATGTGTGTCCTCTTAAAAAGGAAACAATCTAAGGATGGTATCCCCTATTTGACATACATCAATGGGATTGAATGCAAGATGGAAGAAGAAAATAGCTCAGTGATTGCCAACCACTTTACCCAACTCCTCGGGATTTTGACGCCTCTTTCTTCCTAGAGGAATGATTGCATGGCGACCTTTTCTAGAGTTAAATCAATTAGAATCCCACATAATATGAAGACACTTCTTGAAGCTCCCACTTTAGATACTATGATTCTAGAAGTTATCGATTTGCTTCCTAACAGGAAAAGCTCGAGTCCTGACGGCCTCACCAATGAGTTTTTCAATACCTTCAGACAAGTGGTGGCAACTCAAGTATGCTTGATGTGGCAAGAGGCATTGTCTTTCGGTGCGCTACTCAAATTTCTAAACATAGGCATCATCAAGCTTATTGAGAAAAAAGGAAAAAAAAACAGGATAGAAAGTTGGCATCTGATTATGATGCTACAAACAAGATACATGATCCTTGCTAAACTAATCACCAATAGAATTTCTTTCCTCTTAGACATTTGGTTAAGTAAGAACCAAAAAGGATTCATCAAGGGTACATCCATCCTGGAAGCTATTACTAATATTTGGAAAGGTCAAGATTTTGTTGAAGAGTTTGTTCAAGTTATCCGTACCGTGCTCTGAAATGTGTCAGCACAGGTAAATATCAGTGGCCAATTTTGAAAGGCTATCAAACTAAACTGCTCTATTAAACAAGAATGCGCTTTGGCCGCGCAACTATTTGTCACATTGCTGCAGAGATACTCGGCTGCCTTGTGAAGCCTCATATGGACTAGGGCCATATCCAAGGTCTCTCACTTCCTCTTAGTCAAGGCCAAATGATCATGAGACTATTTGCAAATGACAAAAATGCCTTCCTGCATAATGATATGACCAACATTGATACCGTTTGGGGGTCCCTGGTGGAATAAAGTAACTCTATGATCTAAGGATCCGATTGCTTCAGACAGATCTGATATCAAACACCGTTTGGTCACTCAATTTTGGACTTACTATGAGGTCACTCAATTCTGTATGACCAAAGATCTCAATTTTAGACTTACTATGAGGTCTTGTGCTCTTGTGAACAAGTGATCCACTTAGCTTAGTGGTTAATTCTCAAGGATGTGGAGGAGGTCTTGGGTTCAATCCCCATAGGGGACATGGGGAGAGTATTTTACCCACAGAGATTTAGAGCCTTCTAGAAACATCCACTTGAGTTAACTCGAGCTAACTAGGACACTTGGTGCACATGCAGTTACATGGACACATGGATGGTCAGTAACTGCCTACCCAAAAAGGCAGTCCCCTAGAGAGAACTATATATTGAGGCATTTGGCTGGGAGGAGAGTCATCTCTCTAGCACGTGGTGGTCATAATCTTGCATTAGTATCAGAGCTCAAGGTTGAGCTTCCATAGATACCTTGACGAGGCTTCATCATTGTCATCACGTAAGCTTCAATGGAGATCTTGGTGGATTCATGAGCATTTTTCTACGAGCATTTATGATGTTGATAAAGAATTTTTTCCCATCCTCTTCTTTATGCAGGTGTTCTTACTGTCTTTTCTGTGGGGGTGCTCTCTCCCTCTATTCAAATTGGCAAGAGAGGATGAGTATTCTTCTTCCTCTCCATTCGGTTTGCGGCAGCAAAAGGCGATAACTCCTTTTAATATCTCTAAGAGGTCTTTCACGGGAATTGAACACGCGATCGTGTTTTATAGGAAACTTCGCCAAATCCAACTTACCAGCACTCCTTCATAAGTTATTTGATCATTTTGAATCCTTCCATGTTTATCATATCATTATTCTTTTCGAATAGTTCTGCAAGGCGCTGCAGAACCTCACAAGGAAAAGGCTCAAGAGCTTCACATGCTGGATCTAGGAATTGATCACGCAACGTTAAGGCAACATTTTTTATTGAGATAAGCTTCATTCGTGGTAACTAAGGTTTGTGCCGATGGCAGTAAAAAGATTTGATATCACAACCTCTCCCTGCAAAGCTGATGAGCTACCACAAGAGCGACGCTATTAGATTAGTATAATTCAGATATTATACAACTTCTGCTACCCCAAGCAAAAGATTGAGCAGATGGTGCTGACGGATTTGATCGCACGACATCTCGAATTAAAAGACTCTGGCCTATCCTCTAGAGCAAGCGGCCCAAAGAATCCAGCTTTTATATTAAAGCAGATAAAAGATTAAGAAGGATGAGCCATTTTTTCACACAATCGCAAAGCAAGACCGGTTTCGAACCCGCAATGTCGATATATAGATGCTTCTCTTATATATTACCGGGATTTGTCATACTGTTTGCATTATATAATTGGTATTTTAAATCTTTAAGGTTCACAAATAGAAAAGAATAGTTCTCTCTGGCCATCAAAGTCAGATTTCGATTTGTAAATATATGCAATCGAACACGTTGCTCCACACCAAAAGATCAAACTCCGTTTGATATTCATTCATGTATGAAATGTTTCTCGATTTGGTTGGTTGTTCGCTAGGAGGTCTTGAACCATTGACCTCACGAAGTATGATAACCAATCTAACTGGGAGGGCATCATCTTCAAGACATACATACTCCCACTCCATCTGCTACTTTTCATAAGAAGAGACCTTGAAAAAGGATTATGTGGCTCTTCCCGAGGATCATTGGAAGGACGAAGCGTGATTAATCTTGTTTTCATTAGTCTATACTTAATCCTAGATGCACATTGAAATAGCAAAGATTTCAATGGACTAAGTCTAGATTAGGATAATGAATCAATCCACTTCTCATTCCAAGCATTAGTTTGCATTAAGGAAATACTGGGTTTAAAAAAGGATCCTTGTGCATCAAAGAATGTATTTTGGCAGTTTAATTCCATATTTCCTTTCCGTTGAGTAAGCTTTTTATTGAACCACAAGGATATGTTTTTATATCATAGTGCATTAGGACAAAGGAAAGGCTATACATGCATCAAGATTGCATGATATACATTCTTAGTACAAGGAAAATTCATGCATCAAGCTCATGCATGATTGTTACATTATTTTTTGGGCATGCAAAGAACATGCATGCATACACATGTGAGCATATGCATTTGCATGTAGGTACATGCATTTGCATGATAGAATGGTGTGGGAGCGATTCTCGATGGTCGGTAAATCAAGTCAACCATCTCACTAACAACACACGCAGGGTACTTGAAGCAAGCTCAGGTTCAATGGGAACTCAAGGAAATAATTAGTAGTACATTTGAAACCATAACCTATTGTAAAGAAATTGAGAATCAAAATAATCAAAATGTTTCAATTGTCATGTTCATCCTAGGAAGACATATGCTCTTAATTCTTGAAAGTGATATTAACTGAAAGAAACATATGCTCTTAAATGTTTGGAAGGGATATTATTGAGTATTTCACTTACTTAACCCCATATCTTTCCTCTACCACAATTCAAAAGAGTTCACATATGTTTCATAATATGTAAGAGCTAGCTTTCTTTTCTTTATGATCACGCACGATAAATTAGAGATTCACATGTTAATCATATCATAGCTAAAGTTCATTCAAACATAGAAATCCATACGGATAGCGATTATTGATTTTAATTCTCCGAACTCACTGCACAAGTTTGCATTCATGCGAAGAAAATGCATAGAATACTTTCTTCAAGTGCCATTCTGAAATAACGGAAATCAAGTATCGCATTGATGTTTATCATCTATAAATCAAATCTTATTGATCGGGTTGCAAAAATTCTCGATTTCATGTGGTAAGTACATAAATTTATTCTATAGCATCAAAACGTTTGTCAATAGTGTCAAAATTGTTTGCTTGTTAGGAACGTTCTATTGCACATACACACAAATCATCAAAGTGAATCAGATTAACATTCCTATCGTGCATGATTTAAAGAGTATCGAACAACAACGGAAACTTTTCTAAGAGACTTAGAGTGGAAAATCAATTAATCAACATTTTCTCTGTAGTTGAACTCCACACAACTATGGCGATCAAAACATTGAATAGGTATGAATAGTAGTGCATTTGAATTTGATTAGAATAATATGGTGAGAGTGCTCAGAAATGATAAGTGAACTCATTCCATGTCCTCAACGATAACAGAACAAAGAAGAGGTAAGATTTTCCTCAGCGACCTTCACAAGTTTAGCATAAACTAAGGCAAAGAACCGTTATTTTCGAACACTAAGCAATGAGGAGGTATGTCACTTTTAGAGTCACAGAGAGTTTAGATTTGCGTTTGTACAATGATGGATGAGCTAATAGAAACAAAACAGATGAAGCGCAATGGAAATCATCGCTATAGTGATTTGAAAAGTTAGTTGCAGAAAAACAAAATCTCATTATAAGATCTGACTTGGATCTTCACAGGCGCCAATGCTTCTTTTGATGACTGTCTTTTATTGCCAATTAAATCATAGAACTTCAGAGTAGAGCGTAGGTCTCCAAGATATTGGGTGTCTTTCGGCTTCTTTCTACTCTTCCTTCAACCGTGTGTTGGATTTAATTATGCAGGTGCATGTAATGATGCCCTGCCTGATTAAAAAGATTGTTTTTCCTAATCCTACTAAAACATTTGATATCTCTGATGAGAAATTTGACATTGACCACAAAGCCACTAGACCAAATGCAACACAGTGGCTGAGATGGTGTTGTTCCAACTTCGGATAAGATAATCAATGTTAGAAAAATCTCTACTATTTCCTTCGCTAATTCTCCTCCTATCAGCCTTCTCTCTCCGCTGTTCTTCTCTCCCTCTCATCTTCGTCTTCTATGAGCAGGCCTCCTTATCATTGCTCAATTATCTCCATTAATGTCCTATTTTATGTGTATATGCAGGAATAGGAATCAAAAAGGAAAGAAGCCTCCTTCACCCTTTTGCGCTACTGCTTCCAGATCATAAATGTGCTTCCCCTTTGTTTGTGTTTGCTCCTCCCTAGATCGTATCCAAGGTCTGCGCACCTCCCTCCTGGTCCTCCTGCTTCCATCAGATCAGCACCATAAACTTCCCTTTTTCTTACGTCAAGTGTTGTCAGCTCTTGATATCGACCATTCGCCCCCTTTTTTCCATAAGTATTTTCACACATAGTCACGAACGTATCTTTCCTCACCTTTCTAAATCTACTCCTCTACATGCGCACTTACCAACTCTACTTTGCATTGTTTTTCTCCATATCTTCCAACATTCTCTTCAATTATCTCATGCGGATAGATCAACTATCCTAATTGACTCATGACAAAGACTATTGGCAATACGAATCTAAGATAGTACTATTCTCTACATATCATGACAAAAATCCTCCAAAAAAAATATTGGTCCTAATGGCAGCAACCCAAGAAAAAGCACCATAGCAATAATGGATTCAAAAGTAAAATATCTACTCCTAACATATCTTTACAAATAGTTTCTTTCTTTGATCTTGTAGCTCTAACCCGATCCAAGATCACCTTTATCTTCCCTTGAAGAAATAGAAACTCTTATATGTATCATCATCATGGAAGGATATTTCTCCTAATTCCATTTGTCATACCTGCACTATTTTGTAGAAAGAAATGCTTCATCTTTCATTACTCTGTTCCTTCTCCTCTTCAAGCATATTTCCTTAAAAATTGTCGATGCTTCTCATCTCTTTTTTTTTATGTTGTTGAAGGTTCTTGAGTAGAATACGGAAAGAAATTCTCTACGACATTCACACCCTCCAAATCTCTACTTCCTCCGGATGTGCCAACCAAGACCTGTTTTCTTCTTCAAAAATTAATGATCACCTTCATAACATATTGCATGTGCATGGGTAAAAGTAAAGTGCCTTATGCATGGCCATGTATTTAGCCCTATAAAATGTATACTCAAAAATGCATTTATAAAAGTTATGGTGCAAGCAAGAAGGAAATGGCATCTGATGTCAAGGCTGGTGCTCTCACGCACATACAATCCATGTGAATATACATTAGCCCTTTCAATCACTCGTAGTGCATAGGTAAGAAAAAAAAATTGTGCCTTGATGCAAGGTCATGAAATGCGACCCTACCATGCATGCTCTTCATGCATTAGGAAAAAAATTGGTGCATAGAAAGGGTAATTGGCTTTCGATGTAGAGGCTTTCCACTCACCATATAAACTTATTAGATTTGCATCATGCAATTATAATTTTGTTGGTTGTGCAACTGGACGTGCACCTATGGGCATGAATGTGTGCACATACATTTTGAAGCATGCATACTATAGATGCAATTATAAAATCATAATGCAAATGAGGAAATGGTTCTCATGATTTCTAATCGAAGCAATACACTCTCAACGCTTTCTAAAACGTGTTTTGACTTCTTGTACTTTTCTTCATCTACATCATCTTCTTGCCATCACTTCTTGGACTTTATTAAACATACTAAAAGATGAAAAGTATCAATTCTCAAAAAAAATAATAGGTATATACAATCCATAAACAAACTTTTGTTAAAAAAAAAATTTCCATAGAACATAAATATGCAACGCAAAGTCGTTGTCTTCAATACAAACCATTTAAACTCATAATACCTGCTATCAAAAACTCATAAAGCTGATTAGTGTAATAGAATCATCAAATTAATCATATCTATTTTAATCAAGTATTTTAATTACTTCATAACTTATTTTTTTGATGAGGGAGAAGATAAAACTCCTGTTCATATCATTTTTTTTATGAGGAAGAAAAATAGAAAACTCCCATTCATATAATATTTTTTTCTTGATGACGGAGAAAAATAAAAAAATCCCATTCATATCATTTTCTTTTATGAGGGAGAAAAATAAAAAACTCCCATTCATATCATATTTTTTTGATGAGGGAGAAAAATAAAAAACTCCCATTCATATCATTTTTTTTTTATGAGGGAGAGAAATAAAAAACTCCCATTCATATCATTTTTTTTCATGAGGGAGAAAAATAAAAAACTCCCAAAACAGCATGTTCATTTATAAACCAATATTTCAAACATACATTATGTGAGATTGTTGGGCCGTAGTGATTCACGTCGGGTTCAAATGTGGCAGCGATTCGCGATGGCTGGTGGATCAAGTCAATCCTCTCGCTAACAACGCACGCAGGGTGCTTGGAGCAAGCTCAGGCTCAATGGGAACTCAAGGAAATGATTAGTAGTACATTTGAAACCATAACCTTCTATAGAGAACTTGAGAAACAAAATAATTAAGATGTTTCAATCGTCATGTTCATCCTCGGAAGACATATGCTCTTAATGCTTAAAAGTGATATTAACTAAAAGACACATATGCTCTTAAAGGTTTCGAAGGGGTACTAACGAGTATTTCACTTACTTAACACCATATCTTTCCTTTACCACAATTCAAAAGAGTTTACATATGTTTCATAATATGTAACAGCTAGCTTTCTTTTCTTTATGATCACGCACGATAAAAATTAGAGATTCACATGTTAGTCATATGATAGTTAAAGTTCGTTCAAACATAGAAATCCATATGGATAGTGATTATTGATTTTAATTCTCCAAATTCACTGCACAAGTTTGCATTCATGCAAAGAAAATGCATAGAATACTTTCTTAAGGTCCCATTCTAAAATATCGGAAATCAAGTATCGCATTGACATTTATCATTTATAAATCAAATCTTATTGGTCAGGTTGGAAAATTCTCTATTTCGTGTGGTAAGTACATAAATTTATTCTATAGCATCAAAACATTCGTCAATACCATCAAAATCGTCCGCTTGTTAACAACGTTCTATTGCACATACACACAAATCATCAAAGTGAATCAGATTGACATTTCCTATCGTGCATGATTTAAAGAGTATCAAACAACAACAGAAACTTTCCTCAGAGACTTAGAGCGGAAAATCAATTAATCAAGATTTTCTCTACGGTTGAGCTCCACACAACCATGGCGATCAAAACATTGAACAGGTATGAATAGTAGTGCATTTGAATTCGATTAGAATAATATGGTGAGAGTGCTAAGAAATGATAAGTGAACTCATTTCATGTCCTCAATGCCTTCTTCACCCTTTTTGCACTATTTCTTCCAAATCATAAATGTGCTTCCCTTTTGTTTGTGTTTACTCCTCTCCAGATCTTATCCAAGGTCTGCGCACCTCCCTCTTGTTCCTCTTGCTTCCATCAGATCAGTGCCATATACTTCCCTTTTTTTTACGTGAAGTGTTGTCAGCTTTTGATATCGACCATTTGCCCCCTTTTTTCCATAAGCATGCGCACACATAGTCCCGAACGCAGCTTTCCTCACCTTTCTAAATCTACTTCTCTGCATGCGCACTTACCAACTCTACTTTGCATTGTTTTTCTCCATGTCTTCCAACATTCTCTTCAATTATCTCATGCGGATAGATCAACTATCCTAACTGACTCATGACAAGGACTATTGGGAATAAGAATCTAAGATAGTACTATTCTCTACATTATATCATGACAAAAATCCTCCAAAAAAAATATTGGTTCTAATGGCAGCAACCCAAAAAAAGCACCATAGCAATAATGGCTTCAAAAGTAAAATATGTACTCCTATCATATCTTTACAAATAGTTTCTTTCTTTGATCTTGTAGCTCTTACCCGATTCAAGATCACCTTTATCTTCCCTTGAAAAAATAGAAACTCTTCTATGTATCGTCATCATGGAAGGATATTTCTCCTAATTCCATTTGTCATACCCGCACTATTTTGTAGAAAGAAATGATTCATCTTTCATTACTATGTTCCTTCTCCTCTTCAAGCATATTGCCTTAAAAATTGTCGATGCTTCTCGTCTCTTTTTTTTTATGTTATTGAAGGTTCTGCCTTCTCCAAACCATCTCTTGACTAGTTTCTTTCTACCTTCATTTTGAATGTCATATTTAATATCATAAACAAGTACCATGTCCCCTTCATTTCTCTTCTGGGTTTTGGCCCTATGGGATTTTTCCAAACCGTTCTTATTTATCTCTCTCCAAACTTTGAGTTTGGCCATAAATTCTTATGAAAAACTCAACTTCTTCTAAAAAACCTTCTTCCTCTTTCCACTTGAAGGATTTGTAGATCCTCCCTTATCATCTCATCCTTCCACAACAAAGAGATGCAAGCTAAAGAATGTGACTCTACTCGTAACATCAACTTTTCACAATACACTAGTTGTGCTAGAAAAAACCCAATAGTTCTAGTGCAGGTCATTCTATCTGTGTGCAAAGCAAAAGGAAAATATTTTCACTAATTCTTAATCTTTCCATCACAAGCTTTTGCAAAGGCTTTAATGATCATGGAATGCCGCTATTGGATCGTTCCATTAGATTCTCGGTTATATGTAATGGTGATTGATAGATAAATACCGTACTTTGCAAAGAAGTCCTTTGATTCTTGAGAATCATTTTCACCTTTGTCAACAACTACCTTATTAATGTATCCAAACCTATAAAATATATCTTCTAATAGAAATTTCAATACATTGATTGTCTATTTTCTGTCTCAAAGCTCATCCTTCCACATGGTTTGTCAAATCCTCTCTTGCAAGCACAATGTATCTCATCTACTTAATTCCTAGAGGAATTGCTACTAAATCAATCACCTACTTACAATAAATATTGAGGGGATATCTAGGATGCAATTCATCCTAATGTTTCATATTTAAATATACTTGACATGTTTAAAGTGTGGCCGTGTAACTTTGGACATCCATGTAGATTGCTTGCCAGCAATACCTCTCTTTTATATTTTTATAGATACCTTGGAAACCTTTATGTCAACCCATAGGGAATTGTGCATTTGATATATAATATTTTCTCTTGCGTCTTTATTTCCTACAACGCTGATTTGACATACCCAAAAGGTGAGTGAAGTTGCTAGCAAAAAAATCCTTATTCACCTCAACTGAAATGCATTGCACCCCCATGTTGTCAATCATATACAAAATCTCTTCCTAAAGTAGTTTGTTCATTAGGAGTTTACACATTTCTTTTGTAGGCTTATCCTCTTTCCCTGCCCACCAATCTTTAAACTAAATTTGCAGATACTATCTCTAGAGTTATTCTTTATATCTAAGTTGTCTTTTGATTTTTAGGAGTCCTACCTATGGGAGAGCCTATATTTATTCACTTTTTCTTCAAGACATAATAGTCTACAATACAGATTTTCTCTTTTTGTGTGCTGACTACTTTGAGTCTCCCTTTGAGCCTTGCTAAGACAAAATTGGGACTCTTTGAAAACCTTCTTCTAGCACTTAGCCAGTGATTCATTGGTAACAAAAGACTCAATCCATCTCAAAGAGATCATTTTCTCAACAAAAGGAAAGGAAAAGATTAAAGAGTCTGTATTTTCACATTCTCAGTAGCAACACTTTTAATAGTGCCAATCAGTTTGAAAGAATATAAGTACAAACCTCATCATTTCAAGATCATTTCTACCAAGCTCATTGAATTTTTACCCGTTTTGACGCCATTTTAGCAATCAAATTTCCACTGGACTTACAATTTACGGGCTACATTTCAGCTTTCTTCAAGTTCATATCTTGCTGCTTTTGAGTTCCTTGGTGTAGTGGAAAGCAAAAATGAATCATTTGGAATACTTCAGGCTAAAGATAATCTTGATAGGAAGAACTAACTATTTTGGTATTAAATGATGAATCAGGTTTTTGTTAAAGAAAACTATGGAACACAATGGAAGATGTTAACAAGCAACCCCACAATTCTTATACTATGTCCTCTATTATCAGAGATTCAGAATCCTCTTCAAGTATGGTGAATATATCATCTCCACCTATGCAAGAGAAAGTTATATGGCATGGGAAGGATGCTCAAGCGCATGCATCGATTGTAGTTTATGTGAACCTGCATATTTCTCCACACATTTGGTCATGCAGTACTTCAAGAAAAACTTGGGATACACTTCGTTCTTTGTATCTCATATGTAATGAAGTATATATTGCCTCCTTAAGAATGCAACTTGAAGATGTACTTATGGCTAAAAAATGATCCAGTTGATGTATATGAAACATGCATGAAGGATTTGAAAGAGTAATTGACAAACATTGATGAGATGGGTCTCGTTGCATCAGTGATTTCTATAGTACTCAAAGGGTTCTTGGAATCTTTTCAAAGATTCACTACTATAATTCATTTGGTTGGAAAATTAAATCCAAATATGTAGACTTTTGATGACGTTGTGTCTCTTCTTTTGCAAGATATTCAATCATGATTGAATAGAAGTGGCTTGATGGAGGTGATTGAATAGAAGTGGCTTGATGGAGGAGAAATTCTGACACCCATAGGTCACATGTTAGCCTTGAGAGAGGACGTTGGGGACTACATTTATGAAGGTGTGAAATGTTAAACATTGTTCATTCTAACTGTCAGAAGTGCATTTAAGCGATTCTTGGGTTCTTGGGAGTGGAAGGGGTCTGTTAGACAGAGGCCCTATACTTAGTTCCCAAACTAACTACTTACACACAACAATAGACTGATGCTGAGAGCTCTATCAAGAATCTGTTGTACTTAGACATTACAGTTCACAGTTTAGCTCAGCCACATGTACCGAATACGCTAAGATGCTATATTGCATCTGCACGTAACTTACTGGAATACCAGAAACAAGAGTAATGGTCAACCTTTACTGAATGGATACCACAATCCGACCAATGTCCGAAGACACAGCGAATCCAGGTATTCAGATACACCATAGTGAAGGTTCAGTACGTAACCCAAGAAATCTTTACTGTAGCTTAATTTTTATCGTAGGAGGACATATCTCAATACTGAAGAAAATACAGTACAGATCCGTATCCCAGACACACGACCACGACCACACAGACTTCCTCAGCACGTCACGGTGTATTATCAGAAGATTAACACCACAATACACCTACTTAGTTGCACAATACCATAGAAACTCCACAGAATAACTCGCTGAGACTACAGTCGGATAATCTTCTAAACAACTATGAAACTCACCAACAGACAGGTATCAACCGATAACAAAACAGGAACAAGAGCAATATACTCAGGAATGCTCCACAACAACAGAGTAACGTTCACTCAGTCACCCAGACAGACAGTCTGGTGATCTTCCCGATCGTCTATAAAGTTAACAAACAGAACAGATGTCGACGACAGACAACACAAGAGGCGAACATAAAACTCAGAATACTTGAAATTATGCAAACAAACACTATAGTAACGCCCCACTCAGCCACCCAGACAGATAGTCTGGTGATCCACCATGGAACGTCACTAGCGCATCTTTCTTTGATTTATATAATTTTTTACAAACTGTCTATAACAACTTTTCGCTCGTGCGAACAAGATTCAGTTATACAACTTCCAATCCGGGGGCGGCTAACACTCTGGCACGCACGGTGGACTCGAACCCGCAGGTTTTACAAAACTACTACTCATTTATAATGCCTTCTAAGTACATATTTCTAGCTAATCTAAAGGTGCGGGCGATCTTTTTCTTTAGAGTTTCTAATAATTGTTTGAGGGTGTCCGGTTCTATTAGCTGTGCATCTATTCTTACACAACTTAGAGCTATGGCTTCAGTGAGCAAAATTTCTGCTTGTGTCTGCAGAAAGGCTTCCTGTAAATAAAATTCGTTTGCAAGCGCCACATCTCTGGATACCTTCATATCTGCAACTTGTTGCTCCATCTTGTTTACTCTTTCCTTCTGATTTTCCAGCTGATTCTCCGTTCTTTCGATTTCTTGAATCTGAAAATTTACGGTTCTGGAGTATGACTCCTTTTCGTGTCGGAGATCTGATATTAACTTCTGTGTCTGAGCTTCCTTGGTCAAATAATATTTGAGCATGTTGTTGACATCTGATAAATTTTCTTTTGTTCTTTGAAGTTCTTCTTCTGTTAGCATAGCTTGCCTCTGCTGTTCTTGGTTTTGCTGCACCACTTCATTGAGTTGCACTTTGGTTTCTTCCAATAGATTACCTAATGCTACTCTGGCATCTTCTTGATCCTTTAGATCGATCTTCAACTGACTGATTTCGGCTTGTGCTTTGCTTAGTAATTTGTCCTTTTGGTTGAGATCTGCTAGTGCGGTATCTCTTTGATCCGCAATTTTCTATTTCTCTGCCAGCTGGGCTTGGAGATGGGTAATTTGGGCGTGCAGTTGATGGTTTTCTGCTTTGACCGCATCTATTTCTTCTTGCAGAGGCGTGATATCTACTTCTAGGACGTCCACCTTGTGTTGTAGCTCATTCCGAATATTATCTGTGACTTCTCTCATTTGGATTGGTAATTGCTGTGATAGCTTAATGAGCAATTGACCTGTGGAGTCAACTGCGTTAAGCAGCTCTTTGAGAACGTCTTTAGCAATTTGTTTCTCATCTGCTTGCTGTTCCCGCTCAGATTGTTGCTGCGATGCTTCTTCTGTAGAGGTTGTGTCGGCTTCAATATGATTCTCTTGTTCTTGTTGCTCCTCTTCTGACGAGGATTGCACGGATGATTCGTGTTGCATCGATGTTGCGGTGCCGTGGAATTTTTCTTCATCATGTTTTTCTTCTTCCTTGTCGTCATCTTTGTTTCCTTCGACTGATCCCTGTGCTTCACTGTCAAAAGAACTAATTCTGATTCTCTTCCAGCGAAATAGCTTAGCTCCTCTTCATCTTCTTCATCATCGTCCCATAATTGTACATATTCTTCATGTCACAGAACAGGCCCACGGGGTGGTGGTTGTGCTGCAAGTATTGCCGAAAAAAGGAAGGACAGGATGTGCGGCAATCTGGACCTTGGCATGCCTCCCTTGTTCACCTGTTTAATTATTGATACGCACTCTCAGTGAATGCGGTGGAAGAAGAATGATGCGAAATTGACTGGTTCTCGAGCAGCTAAATCGATAGCGGAGTAGAAAGACCTAGAGATGCCATAAGTTCGCTTCTGGAGGTTAAGGATGGCTACAAGGAATTGCAGTAAAGATCTTTCAGGTTCAGGTCGACATAGGATTGTGTACTCGTTTGATGAATACCTAGGAAATAATTCTATCATTCTTACGACTGGCAGACTCGGGTCATTTTCCCGACCTTGCCAAGGGAGTCTAAACGCTTCTGCAAAAGCTTGGAAGGTGATCAGTGTACGGGATGGGAGGGAAGTTATCGGCCAACTCTACTCGGTGGTAGGTGTGTTGGCGATGGCGGAGATGATCTGGGCAAAGAATGGGTGGGATTCCACTGAATGCCAAGGCAGTTCAGCGAAATTGGATAGCCCACGAATGCATAGGAACTCTCCTACGTCGGCAGGGAGTCCATCACGGAAGGCGGCATAGTTAGCCAAAGCTTCCATGGCGCACACAGAGAGAGCAATCACAAGCACAGAGAGCACAGGGTATGCACAATAACACAAACCACACAAACACAATAGCGATTTTCGGCGAAACAGAAAAGGTTAAGTAGATGCGTTGCGTGGAAGAGCAATCAAGAATGACTAATCATCGCGTGGTATTGAGATGATAATTCTTAACTTCGGTATGCATGTGTGAGTAGCTGGCAAGGGCAGGGCGGCTGTGGACATAATCAGGTATCAAAACACGGATATTTACAGATTTATTTTATTAAGCACGCCAAAAAAGAAAAGAAAAGAGAACGCCAAAAGATGCGGCTAACCGCCGAAACGTTTCAGTGTGAATTAGAAGCTTGTTGATACAGCCGCAACTTTGATCCATTTATCACCTTTGGAAGAGGAATTCCGGTCAAAGTGGTCAACCGAAAAGTTGCTGAGCCTACTTGTTCAGCAATCCGGTAGGGACCAAACCATCGTAACTTGAATTTGCCAATAGAGCGATTCGACTTTGCATTATAAAAGAGTACAAGTTGTCCCACCGAAAAAATTGGAGTCTTTAGATATCGATCATGTGTTCGAGCTTGTCTTAGCTGTACTTCCTACATAGTAAAAAAACTGTGCCATCGATGCTCGTCTAATTCTCTGAGTGTATCCAACCGAAATGATAGTGATTCTTCAGGTAGCAGTTTTTGAGCGATTGCTACTCGTAAACTTGGTTAGTCTTATTGTTACCTTGTATGTAGTCCGATATGCCCATAATATGGAAGGTAGCAGTTGATCCCATCTTTCTAGTGCTTCTAAAATGAGTTTTCGAAGCATATTCAACAAAGTTTTGTTTGTACTCTCAGCCAAACCATTTGCACGAGGATAATATGGTGAACTAAATTTATGTGTGACTTGAAACGAATGTGTGAGTACTTTCATTAAATTATTGACAAAATGAGTGCCTTGATCTGTAACAAGTTCCAGCGGTAAGCCAAAACGTGGAAAGACATCCTTCAATAGACACTTAGCTACTGCAACAGCTGTGGCAGACCGTAAAGCCCAGGCTTCTACCCATGTGGTAGCATAATCAGTACATTGCAAAATATAACGATTATTACTGAGGATTGCTGGTGGTGTAATAGGGCCAATGAAATCTAGACCCCACTTTTGAAAAGGCTCTAATGGCAAGACAAGTTGTAGAGGGAAAAGATGACGTTGCAGGGGCTGTCCAGATCTCTGACAACTATCACATTATTTGACAAACTGTGATACATCCCTGTACATAGTAGGCCACCTAAGACCACTTTGCAGAATTTTCTGGTGTGTTAAGTCTGCAGCAAAATGGCCACCGGAAGGAATTGAGTGAGCCAAATTAATGACTGAGTTAACTTCATGTGGTGGAATACAACGAAGTAAAACTCTAGTGTGATCTATATAGTATAATTCCCTAGCAATCAACCAAAATCGGCGATTGAAAATTGAAATTTTACTTCGTATTGCAGGAGAAGTCTGAGTAGGAGGGTATCCATCAGTGAGGAATGTCAAGATCTGATCAGAAGGAGAAAATATTTCCTGCATACACCTTTGGAACGTACTTGGGGCATTTCTTAATCCAAACCACATAACAGTACATGCAAAAACACCCCAGTTGGTAATAAAGGCGGTCTTCGGTATATCCTGTTCAGCCATTCTAACTTGATTATACCCACTGTACCCATCTAAGAATGAATACATTTCATGTCCTGCTACTCTATCAAGCATTGTGTCAAGAAAAGGTAGCGGAAAGGGATCAGGCACCGTAGCTGCGTTCAGTTTCCGGTAATCTACACATATTCGTAACTGCTTATTCTTTTTAGGGACAATAACAATTGGTGAGATCCATTCAGCATGCTCTACTGGTACAATGAATCCGACTTTGAGTAGCCTATCAAGTTCTGCCTTTACCTGTGATGCATAGTTTGGATTCATCCGGTAGCTGGGTTGCTTAAGTGGTTTTGCTTCCGGCTTCACCATGACCCTGTGTTGATAGATGCACGGGTCCAAACCCTTCATATCTTTGTAATCCCATGCAAATACATCAAAAAATTCTCGAAGTACTTGGATTAGATCTGCTTGAAGTAATTCCGGTAAGCTCTCCTTTATCTTAACAGGTCGTGGATTTTCTTCATCACCTAAATTGTAAGTGGTCAGTTGATCTTCTGGAACATAGAATTGTCGAGGATTCTCTGTATCCTCAGCTGGCTTAAAAAGTTGTTGTAGATCAGTGTTATCTATGGTAGCCTTATCTTCTTTCATATCTTTTTCTGTTACAGACATCACCGTACAAACTGCAGGATTCCAATTATCTACAACAGATTGTAGATCAACAGTTCCTACGGAGATCAAGTCAATGTTATTTTTCATAAACTCTTCTTCTTCATCATCTGACAACCCATCTAGCATATGGACTGGCTCTACAAAATACAGTCTAGCATGCAACTCGCAAGGTTGTATAGCATCTAATTTTACAATGTATTTACGATTATTATCTTTGAAGGTGAGTTCCTATGCAGACCAATCTTGTATCACCTTAGCGTGCTTCAGCCAAGGTCGGCCGAAAAGGAGATTATAATCAAGGGTGGATTTCGGTAATTCTAGTATGACAAAGGTCATTTTAAATGTTGTACCTTGTAAAGTTATTGGCACATTTCGTATAAGTCCTACATGATGAACTCTTGATTGGTCGGCCATTCTGATGAAAAACTGAACTGGTTTGATTTCGGTCCACCCTAACACATAGTGCAGCAATAGCAATGTTGACACCAGATCCTCCATCAATTAGTACCTGTGTGATTTTATGATTTTTATACCATACCATAATTAAAGGAACTGAATGATCGACCGTAGAATCAGGTTTCGGTTGCACTGTTGCTGTTGCTGGAATGCAAGAAGGCACAGGACTAAACTGTTGTTGGAATTGTTGTTGCACTCCCGGTACTAGTGCAAGTAATTGGCCCAGAGGAAGAGTGATGGATGCTTTAGATAAAATTTCCCAGGCCTTTTGTGATTGGATTGTAGTTTCCACAGATTCTGAAGATGATGCGCTTGTTGTAGATGATGTGTCTGCTGCTGAATTAGAATCCTGTTGTTGTGTTCCTTCCTTGGTTAACAGAGTCTAGGTCACTAGAATAGGATCTGGAAACACTGGAGGTTCTGCAGTAGTCCATTGACTAGCTTTATCATACATCCTTTGTTGTTTACGTATGCCTGGTTCAAGAATTTCTGCTGCTGGTTGCAGTTGTTTACCGGATCAGGTCTGAATTACTGCAGCGTGCGTACTGGTGTGATTTGTACCATATTAGCCATTGGGTTTTGACGTTCTTTCTTCCTCTGATCATACTCAGCTGCATCCTTACAAAATCTTCTAATGTGACCAAATTCACCACAAAAATGATAGCGCGGTGGTGGCAAATTGGGATTTTCCGGTGCTGGTCCGATCTGTCAGTGGTTTGCATTATAGTTATTATTTCTCTGTCCTCTATAATTTCGATATCCTTGTTGCTGGTTGTTTCTCATTTGCGAAGGTATATAGTGATTGGCTGGCTGCCCTGGTTCCTGTATAATTGCATTGACAGTTGCTGGTCCCTGTACTCTGGCGTTATATGCGCAGTTTTTGGTAGTGTGTCCAGTAGTCTTGCAGATAGCACAAAACAACTGATTAAGTGCACAAGTGGCACTAGTATGGCCTGAATTCTTGCATGTAGTGCAGTACATCTATCTGGTCGGGTCTTCAACGATATTTCTATTTGCTTTTAACCACTCCAGATCTTCTGTAAATCCTCCAACCTTGTTTTCCAGCTGCAAAGCCATTGCAATCACGGAATCTAGCGTCATAGCTCCTACACAGCGTATGATCATAATCTGTTTAAGTTGTGGAGTCAATCCATTGATAAACCATTGAGTAATAACGTCATCCGGTAGGTTGGCATGTGCTGGTGGTAACTGCCTCAAATGAGTCCTGAATAGAGTGGCGTATTCCTGTACTGTTTGATTTATCTTCTGTCCATTTTTTGCAAGTAGTCACAAATTTCGGCTGGATTCTTCTTTAGCCTGAATCTCTGCAAAAAGGCACCCCTTACTGCTTCATAGGTGCCGAAATGGTTAATATGATATTCTGTAAGCCATCTAGCTGCTTCGTTGACCAATGTCGATTGGAAAACAATAGCCTTATACGCCGAATCAGGTGGATGGTTAAGCACTGCGTAACTTATCTCAAATGTACGTACATGAGCATCCGGGTCATCTCCTGGGAATCCACCAAATTTGGTGTACGTTACACCTGTTGGAGTCGGCTTTGGTGGGCATAGTTGTTGTTGTTGCTGCTGTTGTTGTTGCCCGTTCATGGCTCTGATGGTTGTATTGTGACTATCTTCTGTATCCCGGGGCTGAATATCTGAACTATCGAAATCTGTATCGTCGGCCTGTGCACTTTCCGGTTCGATAATCTTGTTCAGTATGTTTCGAATCTCGATTTCGAAC
The DNA here is from genome assembly GCA_020310875.1 of Ceratopteris richardii. Lineage (NCBI taxonomy): Eukaryota > Viridiplantae > Streptophyta > Polypodiopsida > Polypodiales > Pteridaceae > Ceratopteris > Ceratopteris richardii. Next base: position 21,640,300 of record CM035415.1, on the reverse strand, counting down.
AAGCTACCTTCCTTCTTGATGTCAAATGTAGGGAAGCTTACTCCCAATAGCGGTGATTAGGCTGAAGATTCACCGAGAAATGGTAAACCTTCATCGGAGAACTGCGATCTTTCAGCAACTGTTACCGAAATATTACCGGAATGTGTCGAATCTTCGCCAAAACAAGGTGCTTTTTCTCCTTCACTAAATTCTTTGGGTAAAGTGTTTCTAGTCGTAAACAAATTTGAATCTTTACCAATTGTTGTTAAACTAACTTCAGGCTGCGTCCTGGTAGATTCTGGAGTTACTCTATCTTCGACAGACTATGCCGAAATTGTATCAGAATTTACTAGAGGCGTAGCACGTTCCACCGGAATATGAGCGGAATCACTACTAACATTCTTTACTTTCTTGACAACTGGGTTAGGCCTAGTTGTTCTTCTACCTCCCGGAGTCGTCCTTAGCAAATTGAGTACCCCAGGCTGGTGGTTCTTTGGATACGTTTCACCGGATCGAGTAACCGGCATGTATCATCTTTTGTACGAATCGCGTACTATTAGTGTCGATTAAAAATTTACAGTCACGTTTCCATTAACTGGTTTGCAGCAATCTGATCTATTGCCACCTTCCCACAGATGGCGGGAATGTTAAACGGTGTTCATTCTAACTGTCAGAAGTGCGTTTAAGCGATTCTTGGGTTCTTGGGAGTGGAAGGGGTCTGTTAGACAGAGGCCCTATACTTAGTTCCCAAACTAACTACTTACACACAGCAATAGACTGATGCTGAGAGCTCTATCAAGAACTTGTTGTACTTAGACATTACAGTTCACAGTTTAGCTCAGCCACATGTACTGAATACGCTAAGATGCTATATTGCATTTTCACATAACTTACTCGAATATCAGAAACAAGAGTAACCGTCAACCTTTACCGAATGGATACCACAATCCGACCAATGTCCGAAGACACAGCGAATCCAGGTATTTGGATACACCGTACTGAAGGTTCAGTACGCAACCCAAGAAATCTTTACTGTAGCTTAATTTTTACCGTAGGAGGACAGATCTCAATACTGAAGTCAATATAGTACAGATCTGTATCCTAGACACACGACCACGACCACACAGACTTCCTCAGCACGTCATGGTGTATTATCAGAAGATTAACACCATGATACACCTACTTAGTTGCACAATACCATAGAAACTCCACAGAATAACTCGCGCAGACCACAGTCGGGTAATCTTCTAAACAACTATGAAACTCACCAACAGACAGGTATCGACCGATAACAAAACAGGAACAAGAGCAATATACTCAGGAACGCTCCGCAACAACACAGTAACGTTCACTCAGTCACCCAGAGAGACAGTGTGGTGATCTTCCCGATCGTCTATAAAGTTAACAAACAGAACAGATGTCGACGGCAGACAAGACAAGAGGCGAACGTAAAACTCATAATACTTTAAATTATGCAAACAAACACTACAATAATGCCCCGCTCAATCACCCAGACAGACAGTCTGGTGATCCACCACAGAACGTCACTGGCGCATCTTTCTTTGATTTATATAATTTTTTACAAACTATTTGTAACAACTTTTTGCTCGTGCGAACAAGATTTAGTTATACAACTTCCAATCCGGTAGCCGCTAACAGAAACATTTGCTCAATACAAGATGGCACCTATAGATATGCATCGAAACAGATCTAAATAAGATTCTCCCTACAAAAAGTTCTATAGACATCGGTGAAGGGGAAACCTGGGAGCATGAGATCATATACAAGAATTTACTAAATGTGACAAGTGGTGGTAATTCAAGTATGCTTGATGTTGCAAGAGGCATTGTCTTTCGGTGCGCTACTCAAATTTCTAAACATAGGCATCATCAAGCTTATTGAGAAAAAAGGAAATAAAAACATGATAGAAAGTTCGCATCTGATTATGATGCTACAAACAAGATACATGATCCTTGCTAAAGTAATTGCCAATAGAATTTCTTTCCTCTTAGAGAGTTGGTTAAGTAAGAACCAAAAAGGATTCATCAAGGGTAGATCCATCCTGGAAGCTATTATTAATATTTGGGAAGGTCAAGACTTTGTTGAAGAGTTTGTTCAAGATGATCCCTACCCTGCTCTGAAATGTGTGAGCACAGGTAAATATCATATGGACTAGGGCCATATCCAAGGTCTCTCACTTCCTCTTAGTCAAGGCCAAATGATCATGAGACTATTTGCAGATGACACAAATGCCTTCCTGCATAATGATATGACCAACATTGATACCGTTTGGGGATGCCTGCTGGAATAAAGTAACTCTATGATCTACGGATCCCATTGCTTCACACAGATCTAAAATCGAACACCGTTTGGTCACTCGTCTCTATGAACAAAGATCACGAGTTTAAACTTACTAGGAGGTCTTGTGCGCTTGTGAACAAGTGATCCACTTAGCTTAGTGGTTAATTCTCAAGGATGTGAAGGAGGAGGTCTTGGGTTCAATCCCCATGGGGGACATGGGGAGAGTATTTTGCCCAAAGAGATCTAGAGCCTTCTAGAAACATCCGCTTGCATTAACTCGAGTTAACTAGGACACTTGGTGCACATGGAGTTACATGGACACATGGATGGTTAGTAACCACCTGCCCAAGAAGGCAGTCCCCTTGAGAGAGCTATATATTGAGGCATTTGGTTGGGAGGAGAGTCATCTCTCTAGCACATGGTGGTCATAATCTTGCATTGGTATCAGAGCTCAAGGTTGAGCTTCCATGGAGATCTTGATGGGGCTTCATCATTGTCATCACGTAAGCTTCAATGGAGACCTTGGTGGATTCATGAGAATTTTTCCTATCAGCATTTATGATGTTGATAAAGCCATCCTCTTCTTTATGCGGGTGTTCTTCCCGTCTTCTCCGTGCGGGTGCTCTCTCCCTCTATTCGAATTGGCAAGAGAGGATGAGTATTCTTCTCCCTCTCCATTCGGTTTGCGGCAGCAAAAGGCGATAACTCCTTTTAATATCTCCGAGAGGTCGTTCACGGGAATTGAAAACACGACCGTGTTTAACAGGAAACTTCACCAAATCAAACTTACCAGCACTCCTTCATGAGCTATTTGATCATATTGAATCCTTCCATGTTTATCATATCTTTATTGTTTTCGAATAGTTCTACAAGGCACTGTAGAACCTCACAAGGAAAAGGCTCAACAGCTTCACGTGCTAGATCTGGGAATTGATCACGCGATGTTAAGGTGACATTTTTTATTAGATAAGCTTCATTCGTGGTAACTAAGGTTTAGGAAAATTATATTTGAGCTATATACTATACGTTGTGTGTAGCAGATGGAGCCGATGGCAGTAAAAAGATTTGATCTCACAACCTCTCCCTGCAAAGCTGATGAGCTACCACAAGAACGACGCTATGAGATTAGTATAATTCAGATATTATACAACTTTTGCTACCCTAAGCAAAAGATTGAGCAGATGCTGCTGACGGATTTGATCGCAAGACATCTTGAATTAGAAGACTCTGGCCTATCCTCTAGAGCAAGAGCCCCAGAGAATCCAGCTTTTATATTAAAGCAGACAAAAGATTAAAAAGGATGAGCCATTTTTGCACACAATTGCAAAGCAAGACCGGTTTTGAACCCGCAATGTCGATATATAGATGCTTCTCTTATATCTTGCCGGGATTTTTCATATTGTTCGCATTATATAATTGGAATCTTAAATCTTTCAGGTTCACAAATAGAAAAGAATAGTTCTCTTTGGCCATCAAAGTCAGAATTCGATCTCTAAATATATGCGATCAAACACGTTGTTCCACACCAAAAGATCAAACTTTTTTTTATATTCATTTATGTATGAAATGTTTCTCGATTTGGTTGGTTGTTCACCAGGAGGTCTTGAACCATTGACCTCATGAAGTATGACAACCAATCTAACTGGGAGGGCATCATCTTGAAGACATACATACTCCCACTCCATCTGCTAGTTTTCATAACAAAGACCTTGAAGAAGGATTATGTGGCTCTTCCTGAGGATCATTGGAAGGACGAAGCTATGATCAAAGCTAAGTATTTTCCAGTTTCTACTTGGCCTTAATGCTTGATTGATCTTGTTTTCATTAGTCAACACTTAATCTTTGATGCACATGAAAATAGCCAAGATTTCAATCGATTAAGTCTAGATTAGGATAATGAAACAATCCACTTCTCATTCCAAGCATTAGTTTGCATTAAGAAAAGACTTGGTTTAAAAAAGGATCCTTGTGCATCAAAGAATGTATTTTGGCAGTTTAATTCCGGATCTCCTTTCCATTGGGTAAGCTTCTTACTGAACCACAAGGATATGTTCTTATATCATAGATCATTAGGACAAAGGAAAGGATATACATGCATCAAGATTGCATGATATACATTCTTAGTACAAGGAAACGTCATGCATCAAGCTCATGCATGATTGTTGCATTATTTTTTGGGCATGCAAAGAACATGCACGCATACACATGTGAGCATATGCATTTGCATGTAATTACATCCATTTGCATGATAGAACAATGTGGGAGCGATTCGCGATGGCTGGTGGATCAAGTCAACCGTCCCGCTAACGGCACACGCAGGGTGCTTGGAGCAAGCTCAGGTTCAATGGGAACTCAAGAAAATAATTAGTGGTACATTTGAAACCATAACGTATTGTAAAGAAATTGAGAAACAAAATCATCAAAATGTTTCAATCGTCATGTTCATCCTAGGAAGACATATGCTCTTAATGCTTGAAAGTGATATTAACTGAAAGAAACATATGCTCTTAAATGTTTGGAAGGGGTATTAACGAGTATTTTAGTTACTTAACCCCGTATCTTTCCTTTACCACAATTCAAAAGAGTTCACATATGTTTCATAATATGTAAGAGCTAGCTTTCTTTTCTTTATGATCACGCACGATAAATTAGAGATTCATATGTTAATCATATGATAGCTGAAGTTCGTTCAAACATATAAATCCATATGGATAGCGATTATTGATTTTAATTCTCCGAATTCACTACACAAGTTTGCATTCATGCGAAGAAAATGCATAGAATACTTTCTTTAGGTGCCATTCTGAAATATCGGAAATCAAGTATCGCATTGACGTTTATCATCTATAAATCAAATCTTATTGGTGGGGTTGCAAAAATTCTCAATTTCATTTGTTAAGTACATAAATTTATTCTATAGCATCAAAACATTCGTCAATATTGTCAAAATCGTCCGCTTGTTGACAACGTTCTATTGCACATACACACAAATCATCAAAGTGAATCAGATTAACACTCCTATCGCGCATGATTTAAAGAGTATCGAAGAACAACGGAAACTTTCGTCAGAGACTTAGAGTGGAAAATCAATTAATCAAGATTTTCCTTGTAGTTGAACTCCACACAACTATGGCGATCAAAACATTGAACAGGTATGAATAGTAGTGCATTTGAATTTCATTAGAATAATATGGTGAGAGTGCTCAAAAATGATAAGTGAACTCACTCCATGTCCTCAACGATAACAGAACAAAGAAGAGGTAAGATTTTCCTCAGCGAGCTTCACAAGTTTAGCATAAACTAAGGCAAAAGAGCTGTTATTTTGGAACACTTAACAATGAGGAGGTATGTCACTTTTAGAGTCACACAAAGTTTAGATTTGCATTTGTACAATGATGGATCAGCTAATAGAAACAAAACAGATGAAGCGCAATGAAAATCATACCTACAGTGATTTGAAAAGTTAGTTGCAGAAAAACAAATGTCTTTTATTGCCAACACTTCTTTTGATGAATGTCTTTTATTGCCAAGTAAATCATAGAAATTTCAGAGTAGAGCATAGCTCTTGAAGATATTGGGTATCTTTCCGCTTCTTTCTACTCTTGCTTGAACCGCGCACTCGATTTAATTATGCAAGTGCGTGTAATGAGGCCCTGCTTGATTAAAAAGATCGTTTTTCCCAATCCTACTAAAAACATTTGATATCTCTGATGAGAAATCCGACATTGACGGCAAAGCCACTAGACCAAATGCAACATAGTGGCTGAGATGGCGTTGTTCCAATCCAATGTTACAAAAATCTCTGCTATTTCCTTCGCTAATCCTCCTTCTATCAGCCTTCTCTCTCGACTGTTCTTCTCTCCCTTTGATCTTCCTCTTTTGTGAGTGGGCCTCCTTATCGTTGCTTAGTTATCTCCATTAAAGTCCTATTTTCTCTATGCATCCAGCAGTAGGAATCAAAAAGAAAAGAAGCCTCCTTCACCCTTTTGCTCTACTGCTTCGAGATCATAAATGTGCTTCCCTTATGTTTGTGTTTACTCCTCCAGAGATCGTATCCAAGATCTGCGCACCTCCCTCCTGGTCCTCCTGCTTCCATCAGATCAGCGCCATATACTTCCCTTTTTTTTACGTCAAGTGTTGTCAGCTTCTGATATCGACCGTTCGCCCCCTTTTTCTTATAAGCACGTGCACACATATTCCCAAACGTAGCTTTCCTCACCTTCTAAATCTACTCCTCTGCATGTGCACTTACCAACTCTTTTTTGCATTGTTTTTCTCCATGTCTTCTAACATTCTCTTCTATTATCTCATGCGGATAGATCAACTATCCTAATTGACTCATCACAAGGACTATTCGGAATACGAATCTAAGATAGTACTATTCTCTGCATATCATCACAAAAATCCTCCAAAAAAAATATTGGTTCTAATGGCAGCAACCCAAAAAAAAGCACCATAGCAATAATGGCTTCAAAAGTAAAATATCTACTCCTAACATATGTTTACAAATAGTTTCTTTCTTTGATCTTGTAGCTCTTACTTGATCCAAGATCACCTTTATCTTCCCTCGAAAAAATAGGAACTCTTCTATGTATCATCATCATGGAAGGATATTTCTCCTAATTCCATTTGTCATACCCACACTATTTTGTAGAAAGAAAAGCTTCATCTTTCATTACTCTGTTCCTTCTCCTCTTCAAGCATATTGCTTAAAAAATTATCGATGCTTCTTGTCTCTTTTTTTTTTATGTTGTTGAAGGTTCTCAACTAGAATACGGAAAGAAATTCTCTCCGACATTCACACCCTCCAAATCTGTGCTTCCTCCGAATGCGCCAACCAAGACCTGTTTTCTTGTTCCAAAATTAATGATCAGCTTCATAACATATTGCATGTGCATGGGTAAAAGTAAAGTGCCTTATGCACGGCCATGTATTTACCCGTATAAAATGTATACTCAAAAATGCATGTATAAAAGTTATGGTGCAAACAAGAAGGAAATGGCATCTGATGTCGAGGTTGGTGCTCTCACGCACATAGAACCAATGTGAATATACATTAGCCCTTTCAATCACTCATAGTGCATAGGTAGGAAAAAAAATTGTGCCTTGATGCAAGGTCATGAAATGTGACCCTACCATGCATGCTCTTCATGCATTAGGAAAACAATTGGTGCATAGAAAGGGTAATTGGCTTTCGATGTAGAGGCTTTCCACTCACTATATAAACTTATTTGATTTGCATCATGCAAGTACAATTTTGTTGGTTGTGCAACTGGATGTGCACCTATGGGCATGAATATGTGCACATACATTTTGAAGCATGCATACTATAGATGCAATTATAAAATCATGATGCAAATGAGGAAATGGTTCTCATGATTTGTAATCAAAGCAACACACTCTCAACGCTTTCTAAAACGTGTTTTGACTTCTTGTACTTTTCTTCATCTGCACCATCTTCTTGCCATCACTTCCTGAACTTTACTAAACATACTAAAAGATGAAAAGTATCAATTCTCAAAAAAAAAAGGTATATACAATCCATAAACAAACTTTTGTTTAAAAAAAACATTTTCCATAGAACATAAATATGGAACGTAAAGTAGTTGTCTTCCATACAAACCATTTAAACTCAAGATCTTGAATTGGCTCTTGATTAATACCTGTTATCAAAAAATCATAAAGATGATTAGTGTAATAGAATCATGAAATTAATCGTATCTATTTTAATCAAGTATTTTAATTACTTCATAACTTATTTTTTTGATGAAGGAGAAAATAAAACTCTTGTTCATATCATTTTCTTTTTATGAGGGAGAAAAATAAAAAACTCCCATTCATATCATACTTTTTTCTTGATGAGGGAGAAAAATAAAAAACTCCTAGATATCATATTTTTTTTATGAGGGAGAAAAATAAAAAACTCCCATTCATATCATTTTTTTTAATGAGGGAGAAAAATAAAAAACTCCCAGTCATAACATTCTTTTTTTATGAGGGAGGAAAATAAAAAACTCCCATTCATATAATTTTCCTTTGTGAGGGAGAAAAATAAAAAACTCCCAAAACAACATGTTCATTCATAAACCAATATTTCAAACATACATTACCTGAGATTGTTGGGCCGTAGTGATTCACGTCGGGTTCAAATGTGTAGCGATTCACAACGGCTCGTGGATCAAGTCAATCCTCTTGCTAACGGTGCACGCAGGGTGCTTGGCGCAAGGTCAGATTCAATGGGAACTCAAGGAAATAATTAGTAATACATTTGAAACCATAACCTATTGTAAAGAACTTGAGAAACAAAATAATCAAAATGTTTCAATCATCATGTTCATCGTGGGAGGACATATGCTCTTAATGCTTGAAAGTAATATTAACTGAAAGAAACATATGCTCTTAAAGGTTTCAAAGGGGTATTAACGAGTATTTCACTTACTTAACGCCATATCTTTCCTTTACCACAATTCAAAAGAGTTTACATATGTTTCATAATCTGTAAGAGCTAGCTTTCTTTTCTTTATGATCATGCACGATAAATTAGAGATTCACATGTTAGTCATATGATAGCTAAAGTTCGTTCAAACATAGAAATCCATACAAATAGCGATTATTGATTTTAATTCTCCGAATTCACTGCACAAGTTTGCATTCATGCAAAGAAAATGCATAGAATACTTTCCTCAGGTCCCATTCTGAAGTATCGGAAATCAAGTATGGCATTGACGTTTATCATCTATAAATCAAATCTTATTGGTCGGGTTGCAAAATTCTCGCTTTCATGTGGTTTAAAAAGTTAGTTGCAGAAAAACAAAATCTCATTATAAGATCTGACCTGGATCTTCACAGGCACCAATGCTTCTTTCGATGAATGTCTTTTACTGCCAAGTAAATCATAGAACTTTCAGAGTAGAGTGTAGGACTCCGAGATATTGGGTATCTTTGGGCTTCTTTCTACTCTTGCTTCAACCGCGTGCTGGATTAATTATGCAGGTGTGTGTAATGATGCCGTGCCTGATTAACAAGATTGTTTTTCCTAATCCTACTAACAACATTTGATATCTCTGATGAGAAATTCGACATTGAGTGCAAAGCCACTGGACCGAATGCAACAGAGTGGCTGAGATGGCATTGTTCCAACTTTGGATAAGATAATCCAATGTTATCTATGCTATTTCCTTTGCTAATCTCCTCCTATCAGCCTTCTCTCTCCGTTGTTCTTCTCTCCCTCTGATCTTCCTCTCTTGTGAGCGGGCCTTCTTGTCGTTGCTCTGTTATCTCCATCAACGTCCTATTTTCTGTGTGCGTCTAGCAATAGCAATCAAAAATAAAAGAAGCCTCTTTCATCCTTTTGTGCTATTGCTTCCAGATCATAAATGTGCTTCCCTTTTGTTTCTGTTTAATCCTCTCCAAATCATATCCAAGGTCTGTGCACCTCCCTCCTGGTCCTCCTGCTTCCATCATATCAGCACCATATACTTCCCTTTTTTTTATGTCAACTGTTGTTAAATTCTAATATGGACCATTTGCCCCCATTTTTCCATAAGCATGCGTACACATAGTCCCGAACGCAGCTTTCCTCACCTTTCTAAATCTACTCCTCTGCATGCGCACTTACCAACTCTACTTTGCATTGTTTTTCTCCATGTCTTCCAACATTCTCTTCAATTATCTCATGCGGATAGATCAACTATCCTAACTGACTCATGACAAGGACTATTGGGAATACGAATCTAAGATAGTACTACTCTCTGCATATCATGACAAAAATCCTCCAAAAAAATTATTGGTTCTAATGGAAGCAACCCGAAAAAGAGCACCATAGCAATAATGGCATCAAAAGTAAAATATCTACTCCTATCATAACTTTACAAATAGTTTCTTTCTTTGATCTTGTAGCTCTTACCCGATCCAAGATCAACTTTAACTTCCTTCAAAAAAATAGAAACTCTTCTATGTATCGTCATCATGCAAGGATATTTCTCCTAATTCCATTTGTCATACCCGCACTATTTTGTAGAAAGAAATGCTTCATCTTTCATTACTCTATTCCTTCTCCTCTTCAAGCATATTGCCTTAAAAATTATCGATGCTTCTCATCTCTTTTTTTTGTATGTTGTTGAAGGTTCTCGACTAGAATATGGAGAGAAATTCTCTCCGACAACGGGATGTTGTTTGCAAGTAGATATGATAATGTACTCTCTTAGTATTTAGCTTACTTTATGAAGCTCGAGGCTTGACATTAGGGGGGACGGAGGACTTGTTAATTTCAAAGACATGCTAGTTCTAGTTTGTAGCTCAAGTAATTAGACGATTCCTTCACAAGTTGATACTCCGCTATCAAAAACAACTACTTAATGACAATTAAGTATGTTTGATGTCTTACTAGGTATAAGTAGGTACTAGGAGAAAGTTAAGTATTAAATTTTCTTGATGACCAATAAGACTTAGTTACTTGCAAAGCTTTTGCAATGTATGATGACTCTAAGTCCCGGATGTACTTAGGGAGTCATGAAGATAAGCTTATAATGATTACTCTAAGTATAGGTGATATTTAGAAAGTCATACAGATAAGCTTTAGTGGAGCTATTGAAGTTTTTTTTCTTTTCATCCTGATGAGTGATAAACTTCAAAGAGATGAATAAACTTTAGCATCACTTGAACTTTAGTGTTCAATAGTTGGATGCTAGGTTCCAAGACTGTATCTCTAGTCAAGATGCAAATCTTTCAAAAAGTAATTGAATACTTTTATTAAGCACTTTTCTGAGGGATTCCAAGATGAACCATTGGACTAGAAAGAAAAAGATTCCAAGATGAATCATTGGCTTAGTATTACATGATTCCTTGACAGGAATCTAAAGTTCTTGAAATAAAAATATCCCTCGATGTGAGACTGGAATCTTTCAAGTAAGTTTGATAGCAAGTAGTTCCCAACAGTTCCCAAACTATCAGTATAGGTACTTAAGTCCAAATATTGATATAACCTAAAGGTGTATCAAAGATTCTTAGCTTTGGAATCTCAGGGGCATCAGTGTATGCCTCGACTTGAGAGGAGAAAAGATCTCTAAAAGCCCATGGATAAGCAAAGATGCTTTTGTTAGTTTAAGAGATCTTATAATAAAGACTAAGTCTTTATTCTAGTCACAAGTTCAACCAGACTTGATCAAGATTGGCCATGTTTGTTCAAGAATGTACGATTGGAACTACTTTGTAGATTGCCAAAGTATTGGCAATAAAAAATCCTTTAGGGAATTCTTCACTCACGTTCCATTTATCCAATGGAAAATTGTGAAAAGAGTAATTTATTCCAAGTATGAACAGAGTGAAGAAATTCCAAGTGTAGTCTATAACTATGAAGACAGTACTTAAGCCTGTGGAAGGTAAAGCATAATGTTTACCTATCCTTA
>CM035415.1:21608613-21623613 GCA_020310875.1 Ceratopteris richardii | reverse complement strand
ATAGGGCTTCCATCTCTAATATCAGGTCTAAGAGAATTCCATTTATTTTGTGTTTCCATCTAGACTTCCCTATCTCAGAATGTTGATATTGGAAAGGTTATTGATTCCCTTCCCAATAGGAAAAGCTTGGGTCCTCATGGTCTTTTTAATGGGTTCATCAAGATATTTAAGAATGTGTTCTTGAGACTTCTTCATTTGATCTGGGACGAAACACTTAAGTTTGGTGCTTTACCTAACTCTCTCAATGAAAGTGTTATAAAGCTAATTCATGAAAAAAAACTAGAAACAAGATTGAAAATAGGAGACAAATCATGATGTTCGTTCCTAACCGGATTATGTGGCATCTACACCATTGGATCAATGAAGAAAAAAAAAGGCTTCATTAATGGGCAGTCTATCCTAAAGGCCAATATCAACATGTGGAAGGAATTGAATTCGCTAGGTGTCATTCCAAGATGTTTATTTTGTCAAGATTGATTTTGATAATGCCTACCATTGCTTGGAGTGGGACTTCATTCTGAAGTACTCAAAGGATTTGGGTTGGGGGCCCAAGTTCAGCAAGATGATCTCTGTGTTGTTAGGAAATACCTCAATGTAGTTAACATAAACGACCAACTCTCGTGTGCAACGAGACTAAAAATGTCAAGTAGGTAGGGTTTGCCCCTGGGCGAGCTTTTTTTCGTTGTATCCATAAATGGCCTCAACTCATTGGTCAAGCATCACACTAAGCTTGGGAAGATCTAGATATTGTTTCTTCCGAATAGTTGAAACCCGATGTTATTGAGGCTCTTTGCAGATGACATGAATGCTTTTATTCAAAATGGTGACACTAGCATTGCAAACTTCTTTGTTCCTACTAAGAACCAAATTGCACACATGATGATAACGGCACTTGATGGGATAAAGATTGCTAGATTCAAAGCTATGGAAGGTATTCAACCTATCAGCGAATGAAGACTCAAGCATACTTCAGCTTGAGAGGAATATGTTGGACCATCAAGCTTGCATTATGCTCGAGGTGGATATGCTCTAAATCAAATGAATCATTTGGATGGTGCCATATATGTACCTTGAAGAATAGCTCTTATGTGCACATTATTTTTTTGTATTAATTGGTTCATCACTTATGATCATTTCTTATAAGGTCCAAGGTCTTTACTTTTTTGAAAAGAAAGATCCAAAGGCTTAAACTCCAGGATTTAGAAATGGATGATGCTCATTCTCAATCAATGTATCAAGAAGTAGATCTTAACCTAGATTGTAGGAAAAGATTCCAATCAATATAAAAACTATCAAACTTTCCTAATTTTGAATTCAAATTCATGAAGAACAGGCATGGTCATGTCCTCTTTGAAGAACAGGCATGGTCATATAAAGAATTCAAAACATTTTTACATTATTTAGAGTGTAGATTTGAAGAAATACATGTACTCTTTGATCATTGCTTGGTACAACTTCAATTCTGTGTCCTTCTTCCTCATTCTTAGTCAACTTGCAAATATTTTTTCCCTCTCTAAAGAGCTCCAAATCGGGATGGCATCCAATCAGTGTTAAGGTGATTGCTGCTTCACTAACCAATAAAAGTTAGGGCTTTTATGCATTTTAGCAAGCCAACCCTATGTATGACACTCCCTTAAGAGGAATTTCTCCAATTGTAACTATGCTAGCAGCTCTCAACGTTTGAAGTCATCACCTCCATCCATTTTTAGAAGGTTTTTATGGGCTAGTCAAGGTGCAAGTTATCTCTTTTGCACCAACTTGTTCTTGTTGATGTTCCAAAGTACCTATTGGGTTTTATTGCACTAACCACATTCCTAGAGGATCTAGATCACATATCCAAAGTGGTAGTGGTTGCCCTTTACTGCTTTAAGGGACCAACTTCACCTCTTGAAAACTCAACTTTCCAAGCCTCTCCAAGCTTCTCCAACTTCTTTCAGAACATAACTAAGTACCAAGGCTTTCTAAAACTTTCTTCCTAATGGGTTATGGGACATACAAAAATTGCTCAAATTAATTTGATGATCAATTTTTCATAGTACAAGAAAAGAATAAGTGCCATACAATCACTCCATGAACGAGCTATTAAATAGAGCAGTTATTTAAACAATAAAATGTAACATTATTTTGTAAAGAATATGAACTAGAAGCTTAATATCTTGAGACTGGACTTACACCTATGAGTCACTTAGAAATTATCTAGAATGTTGTGTATGTATCCCAATTACATCTACATGACTTACTTGTGATGGAGGCATAAACAAAATGATCACAATATAAGTCAATAACCCTTAAGATTTCTATGCTTAAGGATGTGGACAAAGTAACATCGACAAGAATTCTAAAGTGGATACATAAGGATAAAGTTACATCAATCTTAGATATCAAGAGAGATTTTGATCGACAGTATGATGATGTATTTGTGTATGGTGAGAAAGCCATATAGGATGAGAATATATGGTTCTTCTTATGGGAAGTAGTTATGAACAATGGTGAGGAACTGCTTTTGTAGTTGCAAGACATAAAATCTCAGTTTGTCCTTATATAAGAATGGGAAGAGGTAGAAGATGTAGCTAAAATATTTGTTAAAAAAAATAGAGAACTTTGGCAAAGTTCATGCAAGACTAGTAGGAAGATTTACAAGAAGAGTAAATGCAAGTGACATACAAATCTGCTTCAAATCAACAAGCAAATTGAGTAGTTATGAAATAACTTTGTCATTCTAATCAAATGGAGGAAATGTTTAATAAATTCAATGATCTTATGACTCAAAGTGCATGAAAAATGATTGAGCCTCAATCTTCCTAGGCTACAACAAACAAACCACTAATGGTTTTTGAGATTAAGAGATGTATCTGGTGTGATTGTATGGAGCACAACATGTATTTGTGTGAAAGTTTCAAAGATGTGCTATCTTAAAAGTTGGAGCTTATTAAAAAAAAAAAGATGATCTAATGTAAAACTAGTGAAAAGGTTAATATAAATTTTGACTTGGGAGAACTTTTTCGCTAGTACATCAAGCTACTTTTCTTGAACTTCCCATATGTATGCATATTCTTTCCAAGTGATTGTTGATAGTGGAGATTTGGAAGTTTGATCAAGAGTGGTAAAAAGTCTAGATCAAGAGAAGATGCACAACAAACCTTTAAAAAAATCTAGCAATGGAATTCGGGAGGAAACCGAATGGAAAGACATAGTTGATACACTCCTAGTAGTCACCTAATAGTGCTAATCAATGCATCATGGAGCTATAGTTGAGGAAAAAAGGATAATATTAATATTCATGTACCTATGGTTACTAACAATGGGTCAAAAATTAACCTTATGTCGAAAGAGCTTCATATGAAAGGTAAGTGGCCAAAGGATAATATTAATATTCATGTACCTATGGTTACTAAAAATGGGTCTAAAATTAACCTTATGTCGAAAGAGCTTCATATGAAAGGTAAGTGGCCAACTAATATGCATCGTAGATGGAGAAATTATGCTTCTGATATGGTGCTAGGGGACCTTTATCGTGAATGTCCTGAAGTGCAGGTTATAATAAGTGATGTGAGTGATTATCAATACTTTTCTGTTCAAGACCATTCTAGCAAATTTTTGATACTAGGACAACCATACGTTACTACAGTTAGGATGGAAATAAGAGTCATGGAAGATGTCTCAACCTACGCTAGGTTCCAAACTAAAGATCGCAAGAAGGTTCTTTAGTTTGATGGTGTGTGTTGACCATATGAGGAGTAGAAATTCTCTTGAAACAAGGCCATTTCTTGAGGAACTTGATGATTAAAGTTTTTAACGAAAGATTTCATAACTGGGGGCAATAAAAGCTTAAATGACAAAAAGTTCTAGAATATAAATACAATTATATGTAGTTTCATAGCACTCTTTTTATCTACTTCATTTTAGTTGTGTGTTTTACCAGAGTTGAAGAAATGGGAAAAGCAACACAGGGCACACCATCAAAGAGGGTTTTATGGATGTAAATTTTTTATTATGATGAAGAGATCTATTCAATTTCTTATGATATATCTTTCTATCATAAAATATTTGATTTGCAAGATTTGATCAGTGGAAGGATACATGATTGTGTTATCCATCTTCAGTCTATTGCTGTGTACAAGAAAATAGCCATGTCTAGACTTATCAATAAAGGAAAAGAAGTCTCTATAGAGATAAAATATAAAATGGCTCAAAAGAAGGTTAAGATAATATGGATTCCAATTCCTGATGATAGTAATCTGAAGTGTTGAGTCTAAGATTTTGCACACATAATCTAGACTTAATGAGCTTGCTAATGTAAGTTACCTCACTCAAAATGCTCACTCATAGTGTGAAAAACAATGCCTCTAGTATAAACTGTTGGAACAAGCCAATCACAAATTGATGATTATACAGATCTTGAAGAATACTTATGGTCAGAATGAAGTGAAGGAAGATACTTATGAAAGTGAAGAAGATTTCAGGATGATGTCTTGTACACATATGTACATATAAGTGAAGAATCTTGTAAGCTGAGTATAGCTAAGCCTTTAGGATGATTAGTAGCAATGTCATAGACGCGGGATGAGTCTAAAGTCATGTATATATAAGTTAATGATGACAAGAATATGTAAGAGAGTCATTTGTAGATGACAAACTTCAGGAAGATGTGTAGAGAGTTTTTTCCCAGAAAATAGCGACGGGTTTTTCTCTGAGTGCTCTCTGTCTGATCACGTGGATCAGAAATCCTTTTGTACACATCTAATTGAGAAGCTAATGAAGCTATGTCTAGAGTTTCAGAATCTAATTCCTCTCCTACTGTGAGAATGATCAATAGGAACATTCATATGTGAACTTTGAAAACTGAAGTCTGAGAATAGCGCACTTTTCCGTCTCAGTATTTTGATCAGATCTGAGTGTATACTATAAAGTTTTTGATGAGTGAGCACTTAAAATTTAAGTTAGAAGATAAGGAAGCTATGGCTAAAAGCATTTAGCAAAATGGGTTTCAGATTGGGAGAAATCAACTTAAGAAGTTGACTATGTCGAAGGCGCAACTTCTGAGAGACATTTTCTGACATGTCTTTGATCTTAATGATCAAATTAAACTTTTGGTGATTAGTTTTGAGAACTAATGATTGACATGATTGCGCAAAGGTATTGCGAATACTTGTGCATCATTTACTTGAAGAAATTTGAAACTTTATGCAGGTAATGAAGTGGATTCCTGAAGCAGACTTTCTGAAGTACACACTTCTTCACTCAGAGAAGTGTTGATTGAAGTTTTGGTAAAGAAGAACATTGTTTGTGTAAAGTTTGGTTTATAACTGACATAGAAGTGTTCTTAAGTCAGTATAGATCAAACCTTTGGAGATTAAGAGGTCTCCAACAGTGGTATCAGAGCTGAAGGTGAAATACAAGAGAAGAAAAGACAATTGAAGTTCCGACTGGTGCAGATATTGGAGATCTTCCAAATCAAAGGAGGACAAGGACAAATTATTGAAGATAACCTGCAGGAGTTCAAAGCACGAGTTCGAAAAGAATCAAGAAGGACAAAGCTTATATCAAATGTACACTTTATCCTCATAAACCATAGTAATTGCAGATACAGAAGGTCAAGGATGGGAGAAAGCTTGCAGATTGATAAGCTAGATAGAGAGAACTATCCAGCTTGGTCCATGAGGATGGAGGCACACCTCATGAGTAAAGATTTGATAGCATTTATTACAGGAGATGAAGAAAAACCTGAATTTGCAGATCCTAGTATTCCTACTAGGGAAGAGCTTGCAATTTTGAAGACATGGATGAGAAAGGATGCTCAAGCAAGGAGTATCATTTACATGGCTGTAAATGATTATCTTCTACCTCACATCAGAGGTTTGGAAAGTGCTACAGATGTTTGGAATGCCTTGGAAGAGCATTTCCAAAATACAACTAAGTCAAGGAAGTCCTCACTATGGGCTGAGTTCACAACCTTCAAGAAGAAGAGCTCACAATCAATTTCTGATTATTTGGCAAGAATGAAGGATATTGCAGATAGCTTGGGAGCAGTGGATGAAGACATTGAAGAGGAAAAGTTGGTAAGACAAATACTTACAGGTCTGAGAGGAGATGAGAAGTGGAAGCCTTTCATATTGTCCATTGAATTGTCACTTGATCACTTTACTCCTGATCTTAATCAATTGCTAGGACACATGCTAACCTTTGAGCAGGATCTTAAAGGAGACAATGATAGAAGTACAAGTCAAGCTATGTACTCCAAGGACAAGAAAAAGAATGGCAAGGGAAAGCAATCGAATGATGATGAAGGGAATTCAAATCAAGCTAACTTCACAAAAGGGAAGATGAATTTCAGAGGTAAAGGAAGAGGAGGTAAGAACAAAGATAATGCTAAAGCTTGTTGGATTTGTGGCAGAACTAATCATTTGGCATATGATTGTTGGTATAACAATCAAAATGGTGGAAGTAATAATCAGAATTATAATCAAAGAGGTAGAGGAGGCAGAAACCAAAGAGGTAACTTCAGAGGAAGAGGTGGTAGGACATCATATGGTAGAGGAGGTGGAAGAAACTTCCAATCTCAGTCCTACAACAACAATTATTACAATTATGCATCAGATCAGAAGGATGATATGACTCTTATCTTGAATGCAACTCATGAATCAATGGGAGAAGATCAAAGAGTGTTTTATATTGACTCAGGGTGTAGCAACCATCTGAGTGGGAATCTATCCTTGATGACTGATATGGAAGCAAGGGTGAATGGACATACAGTTCAAACAGGTGACAATACCAAACATAAAGTGGAGAGCATTGGATCAGTGAAGACAAAGAGTGGAAGTACACTTCTGAGCAAGGTACTTTATGTTCCTACTATTCCTAAAAATTTGATAAGTGTAGGGCAAATTGTGGAGAAAGGATATGAGGTAAGATTCACAAATGATGGTGTTTATGTGCAAGATCCAAATCAGGGATATAGAAACATAATTGCAGGTAAAAAGGAAGGAAGATTGTTCACTCTCAAAGTCCAAGGTAATGTGGGACATGCATTATTTACCTATGGAAGTCAAAAGGTATCTGAATTAGACCTATGGCATAAAAGGCTAGGTCATTTCAATGAGAGAGCTATAAAAGAAATGTCGAAGAATCAGGTGGTGCTTGGATTGCCAAATATTGAAGGGCAACATATGGTGTACAAGTGTGAAGCTTGTCAATTAGGTAAAGCACATAAAGGTTCTTACAACAAATCAGGGTACAAGCATTCAAATATGCTTGAATTGGTTCATACAGATGTATGGGGTCCCTCAAGGGACTATAGCATAAATGGATCCAGATATTATGTGTTGTTTGTTGATGATGCAACCAGGTGGATTACTTTGTATGTAATCAAGGATAAATCAGAAGTTTTCAAGACATTCAAACATTTTCATGCCTATGCAGAAAGGATCACAGGGCAAAAGCTTAAGAGGTTAAGGTCAGATGGAGGGGGAGAGTATTTCTCTAAAGAGTTTGATGATTATTTGTGGAATGCAGGTATAAAAAGAGAAGTAACTTGCAGGTACTCCCCTCAACAGAATGGAGTAGCAGAAAGGAGAAATAGGACTCTTGTAGAATTTGCAAGAGCCATGATGAAGGAAAAGAATTGTCCAAATTACTTATGGGTAGAAGCCATTAACACTGCAACATACCTTGTGAATAGGTTGCCTTGCAAAGCTTTGGATGGAGGAACTCCTTATGAAGCATGGTGGGGTAAGAAACCTACCCTTGATCATTGTAAAGTATTTGGATGTATTGCATATGCTTATGTTCCTTCACAATTAAGACATAAGCTAGAACCAAAAGCAGAGAAGTATGTGTTTATTGGATATGATGATAGACAGATGGGTTACAGGTTGTGGAGTCCATCCACAAAGCAATTTCTTGTTACTAAAGATGTAACATTTGATGAGCAAAATACATGGTATACAGGATCACCAAATGATTTTACAGGTGTTGAAGAAATACAAAGGAAAGGAAAGGCAAAGGTAAAAGTGTGTGAAGAAGTTGTTGATGAAGTTGACTCTAGAAGTAGATTGCAGGATCATGTAGAAGAAGGGCCAAGATTTGATCCAGAGTCAAATGAGGCTGAAACTTCGAGAAGTGCAGAAATCAGAAGATCTACAAGGGAAAGGAAAGAACCTATAAGGTATAGTTATGATACATCTTTCCTAACAACAAAAGATTATGCTTACATTGTGAAGACAGAAGAAGATCCAACCACTTATGAAGAAGCCAAAGGTAAACAGAATTGGGAGAAGGCAATGCAGGAAGAGTATGATGCTCTACTTGAAAATGAAACTTGGGAATTAGTACCAAGACCAAAGAATCAGAAAGTCATTGGATGTAAGTGGGTATATAAAACAAAGAGGTTTGCAGATGGTAAGGTGTCTAGATACAAGGCTAGACTTGTGGTCAAAGGTTATGCCCAAACTTATGGGGTAGATTATGATGAAACCTTTAGTCCTGTTGCTAAGATGTCTACAATTAGGACATTGATTGCTATTGCTGCTTGTAAGGGATGGAAATTATCACAATTGGATGTGAAAAATGCATTTTTAAATGGATACATTGCAGATGAAGTATACATGGAGCAACCAGAAGGCTTCATGGAATTAATTGGATCAGATTATGTGTGTAAGCTCAAGAGAGCTTTATATGGGTTGAAGCAAGCCCCAAGAGCTTGGAATTACAGATTGGTCAAGTTCTTGAATGAATGTGGATTTCAAGCCTCAAAGGCAGATAGTAGCTTGCTAGTGAAGGCAAGTGAAAATGGATACATTTACATGTGCATTTATGTTGATGATATTATTGTCACAGGAACAGATACTCAAGGAATCAATGAACTCAAAAGGCAAATAGAGAAGGAGTTTAAGATAAGTGATTTGGGAAACTTATCTTATTTTCTAGGGATGCAGATTGTGTATACTCAACATGGAGTATATGTTTCACAAGAGAGATACTTGAAGAATCTTCTAGTCAAGTTTAACATGGAGGATTGCAAGACCTCAACTACACCATTGGAGGTAAATCATAAATTAAGCAGGTATGGAGGTGAAGAATTCAATGATATGAAGAAATATCAGAGTTTGGTAGGTAGTCTAATATATGCTACCTTGACAAGGCCAGATTTATCATATGCAGTAGGTGTGTTGTCACAATTTATGCATTGTCCAAAGAAGACTCATTGGATTGCAGCCCAAAGGGTACTCAGATATATCAAAGGAACCCTAAGTGAAGGATTGTATTATGGTTTCACTTCTGACACAAGAATCAAAGTGTTTAGTGATGCAGATTGGGCAGGTGACTCAGATGATAGAAGGTCTACTCATGGGTATCTATGTTATGTTGGAGATAAGCTAGTTTCTTGGTGTTCAAGGAAGCAACATACAGTTGCTTTATCATCCACAGAAGCTGAGTATAAGGGAATGGTAGAAGCTGCAAAAGAAGTGATATGGTTGAAGACCTTGATGAAAAGTTTTGAGACTCATCATAGTACTCCAATTATTTTTGGAGACAATATGAGTTCTTTGTATTTGGCAGCTAACCCTGTTTTTCATGCCAGGACTAAGCATATAGAGATTCAGTATCATTTCTTGAGGGAAAAGGTACTAGATAAAGAGATTGAAGTGATGTACATTCCAACAAAAGAACAAGTGGCAGATATGATGACAAAGAGCTTGGATGGACCTAAGCTACAGAGATTCAAGGAGATGGCAGGAGTGAAGAAGAATGGAATAATCACAATTAGTGATTGAGGGGGAGCTGTTGGAACAAGCCAATCACAAATTGATGATTATACAGATCTTGAAGAATACTTATGCTCAGAATGAAGTGAAGGAAGATACTTATGAAAGTGAAGAAGATTTCAGGATGATGTCTTGTACACATATGTACATATAAGTGAAGAATCTTGTAAGCTGAGTATAGCTAAGCCTTTAGGATGATTAGTAGCAATGTCATAGACGCGGGATGAGTCTAAAGTCATGTATATATAAGTTAATGATGACAAGAATATGTAAGAGAGTCATTTGTAGATGACAAACTTCAGGAAGATGTGTAGAGAGTTTTTTCCCAGAAAATAGCGATGGGTTTTTCTTTGAGTGCTCTTTGTCTGATCATGTGGATCAGAAATCCTTTTGTACACATCTAATTGAGAAGCTAATGAAGCTATGTCTAGAGTTTCAGAATCTAATTCCTCTCCTACTGTGAGAATGATCAATAGGAACATTCATATGTGAACTTTGAAAACTAAAGTCTGAGAGTAGCACACTTTTCCGTCTCAGTATTTTGATCAGATCTGAGTGTATACTGTAAAGTTTTTGATGAGTGAGCACTTAACATTTAAGTTAGAAGATAAGGAAGCTATGGCTAAAAGCATTTAGCAAAACGGGTTTCAGATTGGGAGAAATCAACTTAAGAAGTTGACTATGTCGAAGGCGCAACTTCTGAGAGACATTTTCTGACATGTCTTTGATCTTAATGATCAAATTAAACTTTTGGTGATTAGTTTTGAGAACTAATGATTGACATGATTGCGCAAAGGTATTGCGAATACTTGTGCATCATTTACTTGAAGAAATTTGAAACTTTATGCAGGTAATGAAGTGGATTCCTGAAGCAGACTTTCTGAAGTAGACACTTCTTCACTCAGAGAAGTGTTGATTGAAGTTTTGGTAAAGAAGAACATTGTTTGTGTAAAGTTTGGTTTATAACTGACATAGAAGTGTTCTTAAGTCAGTATAGATCAAACCTTTGGAGATTAAGAGGTCTCCAACATAAACAAGTTATCACCTTCACTAGGCATGCACATAGAGACCACTACTCACTTCCAGAACTGTTTCTCTCAAAATATGTAGAGATTAGATATGAGCTTTGAGAAAAATTAAGGAGACCAAAATAAGTTTCCGAGGAGACAAATATTACAAGAAATGAGTATGATTTGGTAATGGAGATCTACTCAACACTCAGATCTATCTAGCTCATCTCTCTGACTCTCTGTTTGCATTAGAAAGAAAGTGATGACATAGTATAGTGTGCTGATATTGAGATAATTTTGGCTGAGTCACTTATGGCATAGTCTAGTTCCCTACTACTAAGATGAGATTGGATGAGCATCCAATTAGAGAGATTTAGAGGGAGATAGCTCAAGCTACTCTACTAGAAGCATAGGAATAAGTGCCTGCTAAAGAGACACTTGAATTTTTACTTTCACAAATTAAAAAGGAGACATAGGTTCTCACATCCACATCTAGATAGATATAGAATACATATGGAAGCACAAGTCTAATAAATCATGTTACATCAAACGATCATAGAATAGAAGTAACAACATTTTAGAACAATCAAAACATGAGTGACAAGGGTAGTTGCCATGTACAAAGAAGGCCCATAATTTGGTGGGACTAACAACAACGTTTTGTCCCACGTAGAGTGTGTGGAATGTGAGACAATACTAGTACTAATTTGCCATCTTATTCCGACCACTAGTGAGCAAATGACTAATACAAAAAAATCAATTACTATCAACAAACACATAAGTCAATCGTAAAGGAATATGAACTTCCACCATACTAGGAGTGAGGACGCACTATATGGTTACAATTTGATCACCAAGGACAAAATTGAAGATTCAAACTTGTCGCTCTCACACTTTTGATTGATTGAGAGACGAACATCACTAAAAGTGATGATCTAGAAAGATGCTCAAAGTAATAAAAGGGACAAAGTTGGAAGTACGCAAGGAAAAAACCTAGTTACAAAAAAAAGAGAGGTATTTCTAGCAAGAAATCTACATGGATGTCCAAAGTTACATGGCACATGTTAAACATATCAAGTATATTTAAATGTGAAACATAAGGATGAACTGCATCCTAGATATCCCCTCAATATTTATTTTAAGTAGGTGATTGATTTAGTTACAATTCCTCTAGGAATTAAGTAGATGAGATAAATTGTGCTTGCAAGAGAGGATTTGACAAACCATGTGGAAGGATGAGCTTTGAGACAGAAAATAGACAATCAATGTATTGAAATTTCTATTAGAAGATGTATTTTATAGGTTTGGATATATTAAAAAGTTAGTTGTTGACAAAGGTGAAAATGATTGTCAAGAATCAAAGGACTTCTTTGCAAAGTACGGTATTTATCTATCAATCACCATTACATATAACCGAGAATCTAATGGAATGATCCAATAGGGGCATTCCATGATCATTAAAGCCTTTGCAAAAGCTTGTAATGGAAAGATTAAGAATTAGTGAAAATATTTTCCTTTTTCTTTGCACACAGATACAATGACTTGCACTAGAACTATTGGGTTTTTTTCTAGCACAACTAGTGTATTGTGAAAAGCTGATGTTACGAGTAGAGTCACATTCTTTAGCATGCATCTCTTTGCTGTGGAAGGATGAGATGATAAGGGAGGATCTACAAATCCTTCAAGTAGAAAGAGGAAGAAGGTTTTTTAGAAGAAGCTGAGTTTTTCATAAGAAATTGTGGCCAAACTCAAATTTTGGAGTGAGATAAATAAGAATGCTTTTGACAAATCCCATAGGCCCAAAACCAAAAAGAGAAATGAAGGGGACATCGTACTTGTTTATGATATTAAATATGACGTTCAAAATGAAGGCAAAAAGAAACTAGTCAAGAGATGGTTTGGACCATACGAGGTGTGCATGACATTCAATAAATACATATATTCTCTTAGGGAATCGGGCAAACAAAATTTAAAGATGTCATCACTAGAAAGCACGTCAAAAATTTTAGAATAAGAGAAAACTAAAAGTATGAAACACTGGAAGAACAAGAAGGTGCTAGGGAAATAGTTGAAGAAGCTCTAAATGAAGATGAAAAATGAATTGAAGATTTGAAGGATAACATTCTATATATGCATGTACGTATGTATTGTTGAGTGCACAAACTAGAATAATAAAAAAATGATATAACTAAAAATTATTGTTGTTTGGTTTTATATAACCAATGAAAAGAATGTGGAGAATTTTGAATCCAATATATGTAGAGGAAGTTTGAGAACCTCTTCTAAAGAGTTCCATGTAAGACACATGCTTAGTGAAACTTGATTATGTCACATCTCAAAGGCCCCATCATGACTCTTACATTTTGTATACATATAACAAATACTCTTAGCTATTTATGTAGCTAAAGAACATTCAATTTGGACTTTGTGTGACCAAACATGCAACTATAGAAAGATAGACTACCCATTAACTCAAGTTAAGGAAGCTTGTTCACATTGGATGTGAATCTTGATTTCAATCACACTATTTAATTCACATATGGAGAAAGGAAGGTAGAAAAAATTGAGCTATGGCACAAATGTTCTAGACATCTTAACACAAAAGATTGAGGGATATGGAATGGAAGAGCTTAGTCCCAAGGTTACCAAATTGTTAGAACTAGAATCTTAACAATTTGTGTGAAGCTTGCCAATTGGGTATGCAAAATAGGCTACCTTTGGAGAAGAGCAATAATATGATCTATCATCCACTTCACCTAATCCATACACATGTTTGGGCACCAAAAAAGGAGAACTCAATTGGAGGTAATAGATACTTTGTAATCTTCATTGATGATTATACAAGGATGACTTTGCTATATTGTATGAAGCATAAGTGAGGTGTCCTTTATTACTTCAAGACGTTGAAGGTTATTGTAGAGAAGGAATGTGATATGTATATCAAATGATTAAGCTCAAAGCAAGAGGGACAATAATGCTCCCATATGTTCTATGATTTCTTGGAGTCAAATGGCATCAAGAGACAAATCACATGGATGTACTTACCACAACAAATTGGTAGGGCAGAAAGGATGAATAGGTACATTGCACAATGTGCTAGGGCTACCATGAAAGAAATGGTAATGCCTAACTGATATTAATCTTGTGGAGAAACCATTGCAATATACATCATCAACAAAGTTTGCACATCACGTATACATGATACAACACCTTATAAAGATTTGTACAAAAGGAAACCAAATGTGTCACATTTGAAAGTGTTTGAATGTACAAGCCATGTATTGATTCCAAATGAATTAAGGAGAAAACTTTATGATAGATCATGTAAATTTCTTTTTATAGGATATGTAGGTGAACAAAAGGGTTGAAGATGCTAGAAACCTACAACAAAGGAGCCAACGGTATGAAGGGATGTAAGGTTTGATGAGCTTTTACCTTGGTATTCTTCAAATGTATCTATGTATGTAAATGAATATGAAGAATGAAATACTCATAGTGAATAACTATAAAGAATAGTCCTTATTGGACCAAAGGATTTGAGTGATCACTCATCATGAAATGGAGAAATTCCCAAATCAAGAGATGATAGTGATGCGAGGGGTTAGGGCAAGCTAGAATCATAGGAAGAGAAGAAGATGTACACTTATGGATTGAGATCAATGTAGACCATCATACAAAGAAGTTGAACATCTCTTAAATCAACACTACATTTTTAGATCATTATAATGGTGAGATGAAAATTTCAAATAGGGTAGGGTATCTCATTGAATGGACTTACCTTTGATTCATTTATGGCTAGACACAATGCATATATGAATGAGGTTGTTGAAGAATCGAGATGCTTTTAACAAGAAAATACATGCAAGGGATGGCAAGAGGCTATGTAGCAGGAGATCACGGCTTTGAAGGATAACCACACTTTGACTCTAGTTCCAAGGAAGAATGATATGAAGGTCATTGCACACAGGTGGGTATATAAGGTAATGAAGCATTCAGATGGTATCCTTGCTAGGTATAAAGCTAGCCTTCTAGCTATAAGCATTGGTCAAATATATAGAGTAGATTATGATGAAACTTTTACCCCTATGGCTAAGATGACTACCATGAGAATAATCATTGCAATTGCACCAAAAAATACCTCAAAGATGTATCAACTTGATGTGCAACATGCTTTTTGGAATGGAGAACTAGATGAGTTAGTATACATGGACCAACCAGTAGGGTTT
>CM035415.1:21498613-21603613 GCA_020310875.1 Ceratopteris richardii | reverse complement strand
GAGCTGCCTTATACCTATCAATAGCTTCTTGAGATGAAGGTAAAATTAAGGATTCCTCAGTTATGTTTTCTTTAATAATTTCTTCTTCTTGGTTTTCAATATGCTCTGGTTGCGTTTGTCGAATTAGAGGTGGTGGAAATGAATCTACACTATCTTGAGGCTCCGAAGATGCAATGGAAAACAACGTTAAAAACCTAGTAAGACAATGATCTTAAGATTCGGAGATTAAAGATTCGTGCGTAATTTTGTCCTTAACTACTTCTACTTCGACTTCTATAGTTACATTACTTTTAGATTCAACTGAATGCTCTCTAGACATCGACAATGAAGGTAAATGAAAATAGTAATTAAATTAATGCTAATAACAAGAATAGGTGTTTACAATGCTATAGTTAAATCTTTCTAAATGATAAAATCTATCTAAAGGGATG
This sequence comes from Ceratopteris richardii, assembly GCA_020310875.1. NCBI lineage: Eukaryota > Viridiplantae > Streptophyta > Polypodiopsida > Polypodiales > Pteridaceae > Ceratopteris > Ceratopteris richardii. The sequence goes on along the minus strand of CM035415.1, from coordinate 21,603,182 downwards.
ATAAATTCTAGTGATTCCTATACAAATAGTTTGATCAAAGATAATCTTCAATGTTTTGTTATAAGATTGATGGATCTCTGGATTGTTGAATTCTTCACTCTTTTGCAATGCTCTTCGAACACTTCTTCTTTTAATGTCTGCAAGAAACATTAGCAATATAAGTATACCTCAATAAATCATTTACATTCAAATACGTTACACATGCTTATATGTCCATGCTAACAAACACTTACTTGAATACTAACAACACACACTCAAATTCATGTTAACACACTTGTTCACACTCTCATGTACATACAAATATGCTAACACATATACTAACCATTTATATACTAACATACTTTTAGAAACTCACTAACTCATATATGAAGCAATCATACTCATCCATTCATATGCACCTAGCAAGTATACTCATTCTCATATTTACTCATGCTTGCATTTAGTACTCATTTATGTTCATGCACATACATAACATACACACAATCATACATACACATACACACATGCTAATTCTAAATCAATCATGCATACACATGCACTTATTATACTTCTGCATTCATCACATAATATATACATCACATACCATATATTCATATGCATTCATCTACTTATGCATACACATGTATACATAATGATCATGCTAAAGGCACATACATATGCTAACACACATTTTTATGCATCTACACATGTATGCTAACACTCAATCACATGCTATCATAGACACATGCATCTTTGCACCTTCATACTATGCATTCATTCTATCATGTTTCATGTAAAAAATCTTAATGCACATACATATTAACCATGCACATACTAATACACATTCATGCTAATGCATACTAACCATGCATACACTTCCATGCATATGCATGTACACTAACACACAAGCACATACTAATATACACTTATATATACTAACATGTAATTAAACCTTAGAAGTATTTAACTAATTATACCTTTCCAATTTCTAATTAAACAATGCCATAAATAATTAAACCTTATTATATCTAATTAAAACAATACATTAATACATACCTAATTAGATTAACTAATTTTATCTATATAGGTAACCTAACATAACATTAACTTTGTTTCTCTCTCTCTCCTAGCTGTTTCTCTCTCTCTCCTAGCTGTCTCTCTCTGTCTCTCTCTCTCTCTCTCTCTCTCTCTCTCTCTCTCTCTCTCGCTAACTATTCTTCTCTCTTTCTTTCCGTATTTTGCTCGCCAGCTGATTGTCTCTTTCTCTCTCTTCCCACGCACAGCGCCCTACATCGCCGCTAGGAGGGAGCCCACTACCTCTCTCTATCTCTTATCATTTTGAAACTATACCCATCTCTCTGATTCTAAGTACGCGTACTGCGCACCTGAGTGCCGCCATGAAGAAAGAAGGGGTCTAGGGGAGTTAAAAACGATTTCTCTCTCTACAATTGCTTCATGTCCAGGGGAGTTAAAAACGCGTGCTGCGCACCTGAGTGCCGCCATGAAGAAAGAAGGGGTCCAAGGGAGTTAAAAACGATTTCTCTCTCTACGATTGCTAGGAGGGAGCCCACTACCTCTCTCTATCTCTTATCATTTTGAAACTATACCCATCTCTCTGATTCTAAGTACGCGTGCTGCGCACCTGAGTGCCGCCATGAAGAAACAAGGGGTCCAAGGGAGTTAAAAACGATTTCTCTCTCTACTATTGCTTCATGTCCATCAGCTCTCTGTGCATGCTCCCTTTCTCACACACACCTACGCCATAAAGAACCCATTGCCTGCAGTGTGAGCAGTCGTGGAAGGAAGAAGGGATGATATTCTTGGTAGGCCAAGAATTTCCAGAAAATCTTCTGAGCAAACAGGGCAGACAAGATCGGAGCCTTGGTTGAGGCTGACCCATCCGTTGCAACGGTAGCATCAGTAGTTCCCATTGGCCGAAGACATGACAATACTGAATGAAACTAGAGACAAACACACATGTTCCTATACAAGCACGCTCAATACAAAAGAAGAGGAAGAAGATAAACACGTTGAGCTTCCGTTTTTTAGCGCTACCAAAACCTTTCTCTAGAGTCTCTCTCTTCGCGATGTTAAAACTAGGCATAGAGTCATTTTCTCTCTCTATGTGCATCTATATCTGCAGCACTGACCATTTCCTTCTCTCTCTAAAGTACCCCTCTCTTTGCCTACGTACGCACAAGCTAAGGGAAAAAAGTAGAACTCTCTCCTATGCATACATAAGGATCAGGAAAAGAAAAAAAAGAAAGTAGTACCTGCAAGAAACATTAGGAAAAACTGGAGCTCATCACACATAAATATACGTACTCAACACATTTGTAAACCAGATTTTTGGTTTTGCTTTATTTCCTCAACCACACTTTTACCCATTAACTTTCACCACACTTTTTAGTTTACTTTAACTACTTTAACCACACAACTCATTCACAACACTCTTTTCATCTACAACAACTCACACCATTCTTTTCTTTTATCGAACTTTAGTTACTTTAAGTGCATAAATTTCTCACTCCACTCTTTCACTTCACTTTAATTACACATCTTTTATGAACCATTCTTTAAATTCATACACACACACCACTAATTAATTATCCATTTCATTTATCATTTTAATTTAATTATCTTACATTTTCATAATTAAATAATTCATTTAATTTAAGCTTAGTTTAGGGTTTTAATTTACTAAATACCTTAGTATTTATATTCACACACTGATTAAAATAACTAATTAAATCATATTTTAATTTTTTAAGAAATCAAAGTTCATTTTATAGATTAATTTAATTAAATGTCAATTATTTTAACCCTTAAAACACACTAACAACCCTTAAAGACCTACTTGAAACTTATCAAAATCCATTGGAAACCCTTTAGAACCAATTGAAAACCTAGCTTTAACCCTAACATTAACCAAGAATTAATATTCTTAACTTAGATACACATAATTAAATGTAAACCTAGGCTCTTATACCCATGTTTCAATATTTAAATGGCTGAAACATGTTGGAGCAAATCTATGACAAGCCTAAGTATTGGCTTGAGTCCCACAAAGTCATAGAAGAAGCCTTAAAATGAAGACTATGTAAAGTTCACTTGTGAACTACCTCTTGTAACTTTTGAAGAGTTTACTTAATGTAAAAGTGAAAGAATCTTAAGTGGTTGAGTCCACTTGATCAAAAAGGTAAAGAGGAGCCACGAATTCGTGATTTGTGGTAGGTAGAGAATCAAATCAATCATTGATTGATTGGAGAGTGATTGAGGGAAGTTAGCCTCCCAAACTCAACTAAAAATAGATGGCAACTTTAGTTGTGGTTAGAGAGACCTATGTGAAGACCTCCAAGAGCTGAGCTTTATGCCATATCAAGGTGTGATTACAAGGCACACATATGTATCAGTAAGTCCATTGTATTTTACAAGCAATATACTTTCATTTTCATTATCATTTGGGTTCATATTTCCATAATCTTGTAAAGTGTACTACTCACTGCCATTACTCTCAGTTTTCTGAGTCAGATTGCAGAGATGTTTTCTCCGAGCTTGGTGCGTCATTTTCAGTAATTTAACTTGGTAAAGTTATCTCTATAAGTCTACTATATGCTCACAAATTTTCATGTCATTTGCATCTTGCAATCTTCAGTTATATTCATTTGAAGTCAACAGGGTCTGTTCATCTTCACTTCTCTGTCAGGTACCCGATTTGTTAACTCACCTTGTTAGAGCCATTTCGCAGTGGTTACTTATTCAAATTCAGAGATTTAAAGCTTGTTGGATTCAGCTTACTGTCTAGTATAATCATACAGATTTTCATAATCATTAGATTCCTAAATTTTGAGTTATATACATTTTTATGCTCACTTGTCTCAAACTATAGCAGCCCCTGAAAATCAGGATGATGTCATCACTTGTTAAAACTCATTCTCAGTGTGTGGTTTATTATTTTTTCTGAGATTAATCTTGAAAGTTAGCTCTTTAAGTTATCTAGACTTTCGCAAGAGGAATTAAGCAAATTGCTGCTGTGCTTAGAGAATTATTCAAAACAGTGGACAGGTGTATGAACCAAGAATAGCAAGTTTTTCACCTATGAGCTAACTCCAACTTATCTGTTTTGATCTATCTTTTTGAGAGTGATCTTCCAAGGTACATAGGGTGTCTGATACATCCATTGGCAAGCTAAAAGGGCCCACCATATGCTCCTGGAGTTCATTTGGCTGGTGTAGATCAAGGATTTTGCAACACCTCTTCATCTTCAAGCACATACCTATCTATCTCTTCACAGTGGTATCAGAGCAAGGTTGGAGAACATGGCAGATGGATTTCCTTCATCAATTGACAAATTGGACAGAGGTAACTACTCAGCTTGGTCATTAAGAATGGAAGCTTATCTCCAAGGTAGAAGTTTATATGTTATGTGGCTGGAGATGAAGTTATGCCAAGTTTCAGGAACAAAAGTCAACCAACACAAGAAGAGCAAGAAAGATTGAGCACATGGTGCTCCAAGGATGCACTTGCAAGGTCTTATCTCCTCAACTCTATCTCAAATTTTTTGTTGCCTCACATTAGAAGTTGTAAGACATCTCAGGAAGTGTGGGATGCACTTGAAGCCTTCTTCTCTTCAAGTACCAAAGCTAGGAAGCATCAACTATGGCTGGATTTCACAACTCTCAAGAAGGCTCCCAAACAAAATATGATTGATTTTTTCACAAAGCTCAAGGACATAGCATATCAGTTGGGAAGCATTGGAGAGGTAATAGATGAAGATCAAATTGTAAGGCAGGTCATCAATGGCTTGAAGGCAGATAACAAATGGGAAGCATTCACCACAGCTATGGATTTGTACATGGACATGCATGTAACTGATTTCAATACACTCATTGGACAACTACTTACTCAAGAGGCAAAGCCCACTACCTCTCTCTATCTCTTATCATTTTGAAACTATACCCATCTCTCTGATTGTAAGTACGCGTGCTGCGCACCTGAGTGCTGCCATGAAGAAAGAAGGGGTCTAGGGGAGTTAAAAATGATTTCTCTCTCTACTATTGGTTCATGTCCAGGGGAGTTAAAAATGCGTGCTGCGCACCTGAGTGCCGCCATGAAGAAAGAAGGGGTCCAAGGGAGTTAAAAACGATTTCTCTCTCTACTATTGCTAGGAGGGAGCCCACTACCTCTCTCTATCTCTTATCATTTTGAAACTATACCCATCTCTCTGATTCTAAGTACGCGTGCTGCGCACCTGAGTGCCCCCATGAAGAAAGAAGGGGTCCAGGGGAGTTAAAAACGATTTCTCTCTCTACTATTGCTTCATGTCCATCAGCTCTCTGTGCATGCTCCCTTTCTCACACACACCTACGCGATAAAGAACCCATTGCCTGCAGCGTGAGCAGTCGTGGAAGGAAGAAGGGATGATATTCTTGGTAGGCCAAGAATTTCCAGAAAATCTTCTGAGAAAATAGGGCAGACAAGATCGGAGCCTTGGTTGAGGCTAACCCATCCACTGCAATAGTAGCATCAGTAGTTCGCATTGGCAGAAGACATGACAATACTGAATGAAACTAGAGACAAACACACAGGTTCCTATACAAGCATGCTCAATACAAAAGAAGAGGAAGAAGATAAACACGCTGAGCTTCCGTTTTTTAGCGCTACCAAAACCTTTCTCTTGAGTCTCTCTCTTCGCGATGTTAAAACCAGGCATAGAGTCACTTTCTCTCTCTATGTGCATCTATATCTGCAGCACTGACCATTTCCTTCTCTCTCTAAAGTACCCGTCTCTTTGCCTACGTACGCACAAGCTAAGGGAAAAAAGTAGAACTCTCTCCTATGCATACATAAGGAGCAGGAAGAGAAAAAAAAGAAAGTAGTACCTGCAAGAAACATTAGGAAAAACTGGAGCTCATCACACATAAATATACGTACTCAACACATTTGTAAACCACACTTTTGGTTTTGCTTTATTTCCTCAACCATACTTTTACCCATTAACTTTCACCACACTTTTAGTTTACTTTAACTACTTTAACCACACAACTCATTCACAACACTCTTTTCATCTACAACAACTCACACCATTCTTTTTGGTATCGAACTTTAGTTACTTTAAGTGCATAAATTTCTCACTCCACTCTTTCACTTCACTTTAATTACACATCTTTTATGAACCATTCTTTAAATTCATACACACACACCACTAATTAATTATCCATTTCATTTATCATTTTAATTTAATTATCTTACATTTTCATAATTAAATAATTCATTTAATTTAAGCTTAGTTTAGGGTTTTAATTTACTAAATAGCTTAGTATTTATATTCACACACTGATTAAAATAACTAATTAAATCATATTTTAATTTTTTAAGAAATCAATGTTCATTTTATAGATTAATTTAATTAAATGTCAATTATTTTAACCCTTAAAACACACTAACAACCCTTAAAGACCTACTTGAAACTTATCAGAATCCATTGGAAACCCTTTAGAACCAATTGAAAACCTAGCTTTAACCCTAACATTAACCAAGAATTAATGTTCTTAACTTAAATACACATAAATAAATGTAAACCTAGGGTCTTATACCCATGTTTCAATATTTAAATGGCTGAAACATGTTGGAGCAAATCTATGACAAGCCTAAGTATTGGCTTGAGTCCCACAAAGTCATAGAAGAAGCCTTAAAATGAAGACTATGTAAAGTTCACTTGTGAACTACCTCTTGTAACTTTTGAAGAGTTTACTTAATTTAAAAGTGAAAGAATCTTAAGTGGTTGAGTCCACTTGATCAAAAAGGGAAAGAGGAGCCACGAATTCCTGATTTGTGGTAGGTAGAGAATCAAATCAATCATTGATTGATTGGAGAGTGATTGAGGGAAGTTAGCCTCCCAAACTCAGCTAAAAATAGATGGCAGCTTTAGTTGTGGTTAGAGAGACCTATGTGAAGACCTCCAAGAGCTGAGCTTTATGCCATATCAAGGTGTGATTACAAGGCACACATATGTATCAGTAAATCCATTGTATTTTACAAGCAATATACTTTCATTTTCATTATCATTTGGTTTCATATTTCCATGTTCTTGTGAAGTGTACTACTCACTGCCATTACTCTCAGTTTTCTCAGTCAGATTGCAGAGATGTTTTCTCTGAGCTTGGTGCATCATTTTCAGTAGTTTAACTTGATAAAGTTATCTCTATAAGTCTACTATATGCTCACAAATTTTCATGTCATTTGCATCTTGCAATCTTCAGTTATATTCATTTGAAGTCAACAGGGTCTGTTCATCTTCACTTCTCTGTCAGGTACCCGATTTTTTAACTCACCTTGTTAGAGCCATTTCTCAGTTGTTACTTATTCAAATTCAGTGACTTAAAGCTTGTTGGATTCAGCTTACTGTCTAGTATAATCATACAAATTTTCATAATGATTGGATTCCTAAAATTTGAGTTATATACATGTTTATGCTCACTAGTCTCAAACTGTAGCAGCCCGTGAAAATCGGGATGATGTCATCACTTGTTAAAACTCATTCTCAGTGTATGGTTTATTATTTTTTATGAGATTAATCTTCAAGGTTAGCTCTTTAAGTTATCTAGACTTTCCCAAGAGGAATTAAGCTAATTGCTGCTGTGCTCAGAGAATTATTCAAAACAGTGGACAGGTGTATGAACCAAGAATAGCAAGTTTTTCACCTCTGAGCTAACTCCAACTTATCTGTTTTGATCTATCTTTTTGAGAGTGATCTTCCAAGGTACATAGGGTGTCTAATACATCCATTGGCAAGCTAAAAGGGCCCACCATATACTCCTCGAGTTCATTTGGCTGGTGTAGATCACGGATTTTGCAACACCTCTTCATCTTCAAGCACATACCTATCTATCTCTTCCCAGTGGTATTAGAGCAAGGTTGGAGAACATGGCAGATGGATTTCCTTCATCAATTGACAAATTGGACAGAGGTAACTACTCAGCTTGGTCATTAAGAATGGAAGCTTATCTCCAAGGTACAAGTTTATATGGTTATGTGGCTGGAGATGAAGTTATGCCAAGTTTCAGGAACAAAAGTCAACCAACACAAGAAGAGCAAGAAAGATTGAGCACATGGTGCTCCAAGGATGCACTTGCAAGGTCTTATCTCCTCAACTCTATCTCAAATTTTTTGTTGCCTCATATTAGAAGTTGTAAGACATCTCAGGAAGTGTGGGATGCACTTGAAGCCTTCTTCTCTTCAAGTACCAAAGCTAGGAAGCATCAACTATGGCTGGATTTCACAACTCTCAAGAAGGCTCCCAAACAAAATGTGACTGATTTTTTCACAAAGCTCAAGGACATAGCAGAAGCATTGGAGAGTTAATATATGAAGAGAAAATTGTAAGGGAGGTCATTAATGGCTTGAAGGCAGATGACAAGTGGGAAGCATTCACCACAGCTATGGATTTGTACATGGACATGCATGTACCTGATTTCAATACACTCATTGGACAACTACTTACTCAAGAGTCAAAGCTTATCAAAAATGGAGAAAGCTCTAAAGGTAATCAATCTTCAGCTTTATACACTGATAAAAGATCCAAAGATAACAAAGGAAAGGCAAAGAAAGTGGATGATGAAGGAGGTACATATCAAGCTAACTATGCAGGTAGAGGAAGACATGGCAGAGGTAGAGGAAGAGGAGGTAGACAAGGCAAGGGGAGATCCCAAGTCTCCAACTCATGTTCTATTTGTGGATAAACTAATCATACAACTGAAAATTGCTTTAGGAACTCCAGGAATCAAAGAGGAAGAGGATACAATAGAGGAAGTTATGCCTACTCAAGAGGAAGGTTCAACAATTATCATGGCAGCTACAACAACTACAATCATTCAAACTATCAAGGAGGCTACAAAGGAAGGAGAGACTACAATAACTACACAGAAGACTCAAACAAAGAGGATTCATTATTGATCATGAACATGGCTATGCCACAAGGTAAATCTGATGAGCATGTTTTCTACATAGATTCATGTTGTTTAATCATGTGGCAGGAAATGTGGCACTCCTATCAAATTTAGAAGATCCAGGGAATAAGCATGAGGTACAAACAGGAGATGATACAAAACATCTTGTGGAGATAGGCAATGTCAAAGCACCTGATGGAAACATCAACCTACTCAGTAAGGTACTCTATGTCCCTACCATTATAAAGAATTTGATAAGTGTTGGGCAGATAGTAGAGAAAGTGTTGCAAGTCAGGTTCACAAAGGTAGGAGCATTTGTTGAAGATCCAAGTCAAGGATTCAGAAAAATTGCAAAAGGTGAAAAGACAGGTAGATTGTTCACATTTGAATTACAGGACACTAGAAACATTGCTCTCTTTAATTATGGCAGTGAGACACTCACAGAATTGGAAGTATGGCACAAAAGGTTAGCACATATTGGTGAAAGGTCATTAAAGCAAATCTGCAGGGACCAAAGTGTACTTGGACTCCCTAATCAGTCAAAACAACATATGATTTATAAGTGTAGTGCATGTCAATTTGGAAAGTCTCACAGGTTACCATTCATGAAGAAAGGTTATATGCATGGAGATCTCTTGGAGTTGGTTCATACAGATGTATGGGGACCTAGCAAGGAAGCTTCAATATCTGGATCAAGGTATTATTCTCCTTTATTGATGATTGCAGCAGATGGACTATCCTATTCTTTATGAAACACAAAGATGAAGTTTTTTCATGTTTCAAAAGATATTTGGCTCTTGTGGAGAATCAAACAGGTAAATCACTAAAAAGGCTAAGGTCATGTGGAGGGGGAGAATACTTCTCCCATGATTTTGATTCTTTTCTTCAAGAAAGAGGAATCAAAAGAGACGTAACTACAAGGTACACTCCTAAGCAAAATGGAGTGGCAGAAAGGAGGAATAGGACAATTGTTGAAGCTGCAAGGTCTATGTTAAATGAAAAGCATTTACCTAATTACTTATGGGCTAAGGCTGTATCTACAGCCACTTACTTGATTAACAGGTTGCCTTCAAAATCCCTTGATGGGATGACTCCATATGAGGCTTGGAATGGAAGAAGACCAAGCTTAGATCATTGTAAATTTTTTGGATGTATTGCTTTTGCTCATGTTCCTTCACAGGTTAGAGGCAAGATGGATCCAAAGGCAGAAAGGTGTGTATTTATTGGATATGACAACAATCAAAAGGGCTACAGGTTATACAACCCTACCAACAAAGGATTCTTGGTAAGCAGAGATGTAGTTTTTGATGAGAACAATTCATGGTATGAAGATTCATGTAGGAAGGTCAATTTTCAATATAATCTTGAAGAATATTTTCCAAAGCTTGGTAGAGAACAACCAAAGATTGAAGAACAAGACACCTCGGAGGATGATGAAGAATCTCAAATAGAAAAGATCAAAGCATGGAAGTCTAAAGGTAAAGCAAAATTGCAGGAACTTGGACATGAGGCAGAATCATCACATCATGGCCTAAGAAGATCTATGAGGGAAAAGAAAAAACCAGAAAGGTATGGGTTTGACACCTCAAGAGTAACTAAACATTCTATCTACATAGCACAGGACATAAACCTAGAGGAGCCATCATCCTTTGAAGAGGCCAAAGCAAAATCAGAATGGAAGCATGCAATGAAGGAAGAGATTGAAGCACTTCAGGAAAACAACACTTGGGATTTGGTGCCCAAGACTTCATTCATGAAGGTAATAGGCTCAAGATGGGTCTATAAACTCGAGAAGAATTCTGATCGTTCAATTAACAGGTATAAGGCAAGGCTTGTAGCAAAAGGCTTTGCACAAACACATGGAATTGATTATGAGGAGACCCTCTCTCCTGTGGCAAAGATGCCTACTATTAGGGTTTTGCTTAGTATTGCCTCTTCCAAGAATTGGAAGATACTTCAACTAGATGTAAAGAATGCATTCTTGAATAGTTGGATAACAGAAGAGGTATATATGGAACAACCACCTAGTTTTGAGAATCAAGTTTATCCTGATTATGTATGTAAACTTAACAAAGCATTGTATGGTCTCAAGCTAGCTCCAAGAGCTTGGAATTTCAGGCTTGTTTCATTCTTGCAGGACAAAGGCTTTCAACCAAGCAAGGCAGATCCTTCACTCTTTATCAAAAAGAGTAATTCAGAGATCATCTACCTATGTGTATATGTAGATGATATTATATTGACAGGAAATGATGCAGATGGTATGAAGAAGATCAAAGATCACATGAGAGAAGAGTTCAAGATAAGTGATTTGGGTTCACTTACCTACTTCCTAGGTTTGGAAGTTGTCTACAAAGATCATGGTTTGTTTCTCATTCAAAGAAAGTACATTAAGGACATGTTGGCAAAATTCAAGATGCAAGATTGTAAGATTGCAGGTACTCCAATGGAGGTCAATCACAAATTGAGCTCAAATGAAGGTGAACTCATAGAGGACATCACATCATATCAAAGTCTAGTGGGTAGTCTCAACTATGCCACATTGACAAGAGTAGATATATGTTACAGTGTGAGTGTGCTAAGTCAATTTATGCACACACCAAGGAAACCACATATGGATGCTGCCAAAAGGATTCTCAAGTATCTCAAAGGAACCATAAATGAATGACTTTATTATCCTTATGTATTTGATTTAGGTTTGAAGCTATTTTCTGATGCAGATTGGGCTGGCTCCAAAGAAGATAAAAGAAGCACTTCAGGTTATCTTACCTTTGCAGGTTCAAAGCTTATTTCATGGTCATCCAAGAAGCAACCCACAGTTGCTCTCTCTTCTACTGAAGTTGAATATAGAGGTCTTGCCATAGCTACTCAGGAAGCTATGTGGATGAAGACATTATTCAAAGATCTTGGATTGGAGTTTGGAACTCCAACTATTTTTGGTGACAATATGAGTTCTATTCACTTGGCTGCTAATCCTATTTTTCATGCAAGGACTAAACATATTGAAGTTCATTATCACTATGTACGAGAGAAGGTTCTAAGCAAAGAGATTCAAATATCATATGTGTCCACTCATCAACAATGTGCAGATATTCTAACCAAAGCATTGGATGGTACAAAGCTTTGCAAATTCAAGGCTATGATAGGTTTGCAGGTAATCTTGGAAGATTGAAGACCTCAAGCATACTTGGCTTGAGGGGGAGCTATTGGAGAAAATCTATGACAAGCCTAAGTATTGGCTTGAGTCCCACAAAGTCATAGAAGAAGCCTTAAAATGAAGACTATGTAAAGTTCACTTGTGAACTACCTCTTGTAACTTTTGAAGATTCTACTTAATGTAAAAGTGAAAGAATCTTAAATGGTTGAGTCCACTTGATCAAAAAGGGAAAGAGGAGCCACGAATTCATTATTTGTGGTAGGTAGAGAATCAAATCAATCATTGATTGATTGGAGAGTGATTGAGGGAAGTTAGCCTCCCAAACTCAACTATAAATAGATGGTAGTTTTAGTCGTGGTTAGAGAGACCTATGTGAAGACCTCCAAGAGCTGAGCTTTATGCCATATCAAGGTGTGATTACAAGGCACACATATGTATCAGTAAGTCCATTGTATTTTACAAGCAATATAATTTCATTTTCATTATTATTTGGGTTCATATTTCCATGTTCTTGTGAAGTGTACTACTCACTGCCATTACTCTCAGTTTTCTTAGTCAGATTGCAGAGATGTTTTCTCTGAGCTTGGTGCATCATTTTTAGTAATTTAACTTGGTAAAGTTAGCTCTATAAGTCTACTATATGCTCACAAAGTTGCATGTCATTTGCATTTTGCAATCTTCAGTTATGTTCATTTGAAGTCAACAGGTTTTGTTCATCTTCACTTCTCTGTGAGGTACCGGATTTTTTAACTCACCTTGTGAGAGCCATTCTCAGTGGTTACTTATTTAAATTCAGTGATTTAAAACTTGTTGGATTCAATTTACTGTCTAGTATAATCATACAAATTTGCATAATCATTGAATTCCTACATTTTGAGTTATGTTCATTTTTCTGCTCACTGGTCTCAAACTATAGCAGCCCGTGAAAATCAGGATGATGTCATCACTTGTTAAAACTCATTCTCAGTATGTGGTTTATTATTTTTGATGAGATTACTCTTGAAAGTTAGCTCTTTAAGTTATCTAGACTTTCCCAAGAGGAATTAAGCTAATTGCTGCTATGCGCAGAAAATTATTCAAAACAGTGGACAGGTGTATGAACCAAGAATAGCAAGTTTTTCATCTCTCAGCTAACTCCAACTTATGTTGATATATTTAGGTAGTGATGTGTGTGAACACTCTAGGACCACCGGGGCACTTTTTTCCCTCTTTAGGAGGTTTTTTTCCCTCGGCTTGTATATACGCCTATTGCCCTAATGGGCTACTTATCTTTGTACATTCTCTAGTAATACATTCAGTATTGTGTGTTTGTGCTCCAAGCTTCTTCTTCTTCCTTGTGTTGTTCGCGTGCTTCTGTAGACATCTATCTCCAACAATTGGTATCAGAGCAGGTCGTCGCTTCTTCTAGGGCGCCTTCGACACTCCTCCGTTTGCAGTCTCAGATTCGCACGAAATTTGGTGAGCATACTCAGCGTGTTTCCGAGATCAAAAGGGCTTCGCTTTGTGGTGCCGAAATCACGATCTGAGCTCGTTTTGGCCTCCGAACGCATTATCGCAGCGCTTGTGAAGGCTATTTCATCCTTTTGTGCCAAAGGTATATACCAGTTTCTGTTCGCCAGTTTAAGCGTCTCAAGGTCTGCTACAGGTCTAGCAGAACTCGTCTGGGCAATTCCGTTCAACTTTTTGAGATACAGTCAATTTTCTACATCAAGGTATTTTAGTCACCGGCCATGGCTGAAAGCAGTGATGTATTCCGTATGTTGGCTGTTGAGAATAAGTTAATGGTACCAACTACCCATTATGGGCTTATATGATGCGACATGTACTCGTTGCAAAAGGATTGTGGAACATTGTGCAGGGTGTTGAAAGACGTCCTGTTACACCTGTAACGACAGGTATTACAAATACAGGTGTTGGAGCTGATGAAGATGGTGTTGAAGATGATATTCCGCAGATTCCTATTCGTGCTGCTGTTTCTGTTGCACCTACTACAGAGCAGATTTGTTGGGATGGCAGAGATGCCCAGGCACATGCATTGATAGATTTGTGTGTCAAACGTGCCATTATTCCTCACATTCGCTCTTGCAGAACAGCAAAGGATGCTTGGGATACACTTACCACTTTGTACCAGGCTAGGAATGAGGCTCGTGTTGCTTATCTCCGAAAACAGTTGGAGAGTGAGCACATGAATGAAGGTGATTCTACGGACAATTTTCTTACAAAGATCAAAGACCTGAAGGAACAATTGATTTCTGCTGATGAGGTAATACCAGATAGCTCACTTGTGCAGACCGTTCTGAATGGTCTCCCTGATTCATATGAGAGTTTTGCCTCTACTCTTCAATTGATGATGAAAGGAAATCCGAATGCCTTGTCATTTGAGGAATTAGTCTCTGTTCTGTTGCAGGAAGATCAATCTAGGCAGAACAGGTCCATTATGCGTGTTGCAGATCAAGCTTTCCTGGCTAGTCAGAAGGGCAAAGGAAAATGGAGCTGTTCTACTAGTAAGCAGAAATCTGCAAATGCTGCACAATCGAAGAACCAGGATAAAGATGAGAAGAAATCAGAAAAGCAAAAATTGTTCTGCAAGTACTGTAAAGGAAATGATCATATTATAAAGAACTGTCCAAAACTGGCTGCTAAAGAGGCAAAGAAGAAAGAGGCTAGAATGGTTGTTGCAGAGGCCTCTACACCAAAAACAGAGTCTGCAAATCTTGTGCAGGAAGAAGAATGGGCGTTTACTACTGTCTGCAGGTTTGACCCATCTTCTCATGATCAGTGCATGTCTGCAGTAGACTCAGATGTTTGGTACTTTGACAGTGGGGCGCCCAATGGCATATTACCTCGTAGCGCAGTTTCTTCTCTTCACTCGAGCCTGCCCCTATAGGGAATACTATCACATGCGCCAATAACTCCTCTTATCCTGTTATGGGAGTTGGTAAGATCATTCTGACTACTGCTGATGGTAGTTCTTTCACTTTGTCAGATGCTTTATTTGTGCCAGGGATCAAAAAGAACCTGTTATCAGTTTTTGCATTAGCCAAGATTGGCTTGGTTGTGAAATTCATTGATGATAGGTGTACAGTCCATGATCTCTCAAATGGCGATGTGATTATTGCTTCTGGCATTTTATGTCGTGGGCTGTATAAGCTCATAGACTATGAAAAATTTGTGAATGATTCGGCATGTGCAGTTCATGATTCTCAGGCTATGTCAGATGCAAAGCTTTGGCATGCACGCTTTGGTCATCTGAATTTTGTTAGTTTGTTACGCTTGCAGAAATCTAAAATGGTGTCCTCTTTGCCCAAACTTGAGGCGCCTGGAAAACATGTTTGTGAAGGCTGTATTTTGGGCAAAATGCAGCGTTGTTCCTTTCCAAAAGATGGTTCAGTTCGGGCTACGCAGAATTTGCAGCTTGTACATAGTGATGTCTGTGGTCCTATGCAGACACCCTCTTTTGGAAATTACCTTTACTTCGTGACTTTCATTGATGATTTTTCCAGGCATGCATGGGTATATCCACTCAAAGCAAAGTCCGAAGTGTTCATGTGCTTCAAACAGTTTTTGGTTTTGGCTGAAAATCTGTCAGCATGTAAAATGGGCACCCTCCGTTCTGATCGAGGGGGGGAATATATGTCTTCAGATTTTAATGCATTTCTGGCTGAACGTGGGATAAAACACCAGTGTATAGTGCCATATACACCTCAACAGAATGGAGTTGCTGAACAAAAGAACAGGTCACTCATGGAGATGGCGAGGTGCATGGTCAAAAGTCAGGATTTACCACATAGTTTCTGGCTTGAGGCTCTCATGTGTGCAGCATATGTACTGAACAGGTGTCCCACTAAAGCGTTGCAGTCTATCACTCCATATGAGGCTTCGCATGACCGTAAGCCATCTGTTGCTCATCTGCGTGTTTTTGGTTGTTTGGCATATGCATTAGTGCCTGAACAACATCGCATAAAATTGGATGATAAGGCAGTAAAATGTATTTTTGTTGGGTACAGTTCTGAAAGTAAATGCTATCGTCTATATCATCCACAGACTAAACGCATTCTGGTTAGTCGTGATGTTGTCTTTGTGGAAGATGCTATTCAGCCATGGCATTCATGTACTAAGGAGACATCTGTTAGCTCCAAAGACATGTATGATACTTTGATGCCTCTTTTTACAGGTGGACAGGCTAGTGCTGGTCCTAATGAGGCAACTTCTCAGCCTTTGCAAGTTTCATATGATGATGCAGATCATTCCATTTCTGATGCAGATTTACATGATGCACTTGTTGATGAGAGAGCTGATATTGAGCAGGCAAAAACTATGCCAAAATGGCTGGTGCAGACTTTGCGTGACAGCAAATTAGATGCACCTTTGTCATATCGTACTCGTTTAGGCTCTCATAGTGCCTCCTTTGCATTAGATTGCTATGCTATGGCCGCATCTAGTCTCTGTGATGAGAATGAGCTTGTTTCTTTTGATGAAGCACAAAATTCAGAAAACTGGATGGCTGCTATGCAATCTGAATATGATGCTATAATGAAGAATGGTACGTGGTCTTTATGTGACTTGCCTCCTGACAAGAAGGCCATTGGCACTAAGTGGGTATACAAGCTGAAGCATAAACCTGATGCTTTAGTCAATCAAAGTAGACAAAGAGAGCTTTCGAACAAGCTATAAATAACTTAATTTGGACAAGGTTTGATTAGGAAACACAACTGTCAAAGATGAACTACCTGTCCACACAGGTATGCTGAAGAACTGAGCTTCACTCTCTGACTGATAGCTCTCTGAATATATAGTCTTTGAGAAAGATATTTGGTATAGATAAAGTAGACACAAATAGCTTTCCAACAAGCTAAAAATCAAGTAGTTTGGATGAGTTTTGATCATGAAACTGAACTTATCAAGATAGACCACCTGCACACATAAGTACACTGTAAAACTGGACTTTTCTCTCTGAAAGATATCTCATAGATTATGAACGATCTGAATGAGATATTTGAGATAGTGAAAGTAGATGCCAACGATTTCCAAAAAGAGAAAAATCATGCAATTTGGATATGTTTTGGTCGGGAAACTGAACCAACCAAAATAGACTACCTATCTACACAGGTATACTAAAAAACTAGACTTCACTCTTTCACTGATATCTCACAAAGTACATAAGCTTCAAAAGAGATATTTGATATGCAGAAAGTACACAAAATAATCTTTTCAATGAATGTTTAAACGCACAAAATGGTTACATATGCACTGAGATATGAGCTCTGCAACAGAGCTATGTACAAACTAATGTGCGGCTGGAAGGAGTCTAAGGGAAAACCAAAATGACAAAATGGCTAGATCCGACTACTGGGAGCTCTTGCCTCTTTCTCTCCTTGTTCTGAATGTGCTCCCACTTCACTTTTATAACCAATGAGCATGTGAAGAAGTTTGTGCTTCCTTCTTAACTCACCACTTTCTCCACTACATGCTACTAACTACAAGGCAAGATATTGTATCTCTTACTCATCATGAATTTTGACTAGACTTTTTCTTTTATTATTTTCTCCTTTTTTCCTCCACTTTTTTCTTTATCTTTATAGTTGGTAAATTTATCCAAGCATGGCTCATATGAAAATGAGCTTGTACATTTATCTTCAACACTCCCCCTCAAGCTCATTTGGGAGTTATCTTCATCCATGTCCTTCAAATTTATCGCATCCTTGAAACCTTTGAGTTTAGAAGCATCCAAGAACTTTGTAAACATATCTGCAACCTGCTCTTTGGTTCTAATGAACTTTACCTCCACATCTTTGCTCAGCACCTTCTCCCTTACATAGTGGTAGTGGACCTCTATGTGCTTGCTCCTTGCATGAAACATAGGATTGCTTGCCAAGTAAATACTTGACATGTTATCACCGTATATAGGGATGGTTCCAACTTGCACTCCAAGATCAGCCAAAAGCTTTTTAATCCACATTGCTTCACATGTGGCAAAAGCTAATCCTCTATATTCAGCCTCCATAGATGAAAGTGCAACAGTAGGTTATTTCTTTGAGCTCTACGTGATAGGTTTGCTTCCTATCATGAACACATAACCTGAGGTTGATCTTCTATCTTCCTTTGAGCCTGCCCAATCAGCATCACTAAAGCCTTTGACCTGCAATTCTTCATCAAACTTGTAAAACAAAGCATGATTAACTGTATGCTTTATGTATCTCAACACTCTCTTGGCTGAATCTAAGTGTTCACTTGTCGAGGCTTGCATAAACTGAGAAAGTACACCAACAACATAAGACAAATCAGGTCTTTTAATGTTTGCATAGATTAATGATCCTACAATGCTTCTGTATGTCGTTACATCTTCCAATGGTTCTCCATCATTTGAACAAATCTTCTTTGTATTTGTGTCCATGGGTTGAGTGAGTGGTTTGCATTCACTTATTCCAAATCTGAAAAGAACATCCAACAAGTACTTCCTTTGCATCAAGTAGATGCCACTCTTTCCATAAACAACTTCAATTCCTAAAAAATATTTCAGCTCTCCAAGATCTAAAATTTTAAACTCCTTACCAAGCTTCCTTTTGATATCTTTAATCCCTGTAACATCATTTCCTGTTATGATGAGGTCATCAACGTATATGCAAATATATACCTCTCTATTTTCTTCCTTCTTCATGTACAACGAAGGATCTGCACTACTTGGGTTGTATCCACACTTAGTTAGATACTCTACCAATCTCTGATTCCATGCTCTTGGTGCTTGCTTCAAGCCATAAAGTGCCTTCTTCAACCTGCAAACAAAATCTGGATCGTTATCATCTTCAAATCCAATCGGTTGACTCATGTATACCTCTTCTTGTAGTCCCCATACATCCGTATGTATCAAGTCCAAGACATTTGGAGCCACATTATTGCTCCTCTTGAATGGTTGCCTCGTTTTCTTTCCTAGTTGACAAGCTTCACATAACTCATGTAGTCCAATGCTATTAAATTTTGGAAGACCTCTTACCACTTCATGTTTCCTCATGTCCTTCAGCTTTGGAATGTTGATGTGTCCTATTCTTTTGTGCCATAAGTCCAGCTTTGAAATCTTCTTGTTCCCACATTGAATGTACATGACCTTTCCATGTGGATGTTGGACATCCAAAGTGAACATCCTTCCTTCTCTTCTACCTCGAGCAATGACCTTGAAGCCTTCTTTTGGATTCTTTATGAAGCACCCATTCTCATTGAATATGACATGATAACCCTTCTCTACCATTTGTCCTACTGAAATCAAGTTCTTTGAAATTGTAGGAACATGAAGAACATTAGATAGTACCTTTGCTCTACTTGTATCTCCAAGCCTTATATCTCCAATGTGTTCAATCATGTGTTGAGTATCATCACCTGTTTCAACACATCCTTTTCCACTTGGTACGTCTACATTAGTGAACAAACTTCCTTGGCATGACATATGGTTACTAGAACCTGAGTCAATGTACCATTTTTTGTCATCTTCACAAGAGCTTCTATACTCATGTCTCATTGCAAGTAGTGTGTCCTTGCTTCCTTCACTTGAGGTGCTTGCGTAGTTGCTTTGGTTCCTTTGATTGCCTCCATTTGGTCTTCCATTCTTCAGCCAACAATCACTAGCATAGTGTCCTACTTTACCACAATGATAGCATGTTATACCTTTATGAGAATTGTAGGAGCTTCGGCCTCTTCCTCTACTTCTACCTCGACCTCTTCCTTGTGTGTTGGCATTTGATGCATCCTTGTTGTCTTCCGAATTGTTTTGATTGTAGTTGCAGTGGTTGTGACCTCTTCCTTTTCCTCTTAAGCCTCCTCTTGAGTTTCTTCCTTTACCTCGACCTGCATATAACATTTGGTTGTGGCTGTCCTTTCCTTTGGGACCACCGAAGCTAAGCTCTTCTGTGACAAGATGAGGGATTAGTTGTTCAAAACTTGGATGTACATCTTTCAAGTTAATGGAAGTTATAAAAGGCTTCCATCTTTCATCTTCTCTCAAGCCATTGAGAGTATAACGCACAAGATCTTTGTCTTCAACCGTTGTGCCAATAGAAGCTAAAGCATCGCTTAGCTCCTTAATCTTCAAAGTATATTCAGCTATGGATTGACTCGAACTTTTCTTGATTGTGTTCAACTAATTCTTGAGTTGAAGTTTCCTAGCTTTGGTATTTGTTGAATACATCCTTTCAAGAGCTTCCCAAGCATGCTTAGCTTTCTCTAGATGTTGAATATGACCTACCATGGCATTAGTAATGACTTGCAAAATGAGGAACATGACTCTCCTATTCCTCTCTTCCCATTCTTTTGCTTGCCTCCTTTGGACTTCGGTGGCCATAGTTTGATTGATTTGAGGTTGAGCATCATCGCCGCTCACAATACCCCATAAGCCTTTTCCCATTAGGTAGTTGGTCATTCTAAACTTCCACACGGGATAGTTACCCTTGTCCAACTTCTCTACTTGTTGACCCAAGTCAGCCATTGAAGAGTATCAAAGACTTTGAGAGTTACCTCGAATAGTTATAGTCCTTTGCTCTTGCGTTTGTGAAGCTCCTTCTTGTTTTGTAGCTCCTCTTTTGCTTTGCTTCACCTCCAGCTCTGTTGATGAAGCTTCAACACCAAGTTTGCTTTGATACCAACTGTGGAGAATGAGTCCTCCTATGCGCAACGCAAATGTGTAGTGAACCATCCTTGTATGTCAAGCACTTGGACAAACATCTGCACCTTAGACAGCTTGCTGCTCTCAACAAAAAACTCAAATGGACTTGATGCTGTAGTCAATCAAAGTAGACAAAGAGAGCTTTCTAACAAGCTATAAATGACTTAATTTGGACAAGTTTTGATTAGGAAACACAACTGTCAAAAATGAACTACCTGTCCACACAGGTATGCTGAAGAACTGAGCTTCACTCTCGGACTGATAGCTCTTTGAATATATATTCTTTGAGAAAGGTATTTGGTATAGAGAAAGTAGGACACAAATAGATTTCCAACAAGCTAAAAATCAAGTAACTTGGATGAGTTTTGATCAGGAAACTCAACTCATCAAGATAGACCACCTACACACATAAATACACTATAAAACTGGACTTTACTCTCTGACAGATATCTCACAGAGTATGAATGATCTGAATGTGATATTTGAGATACTGAAAGTAGATCCAAGGGCTTTCCAAAAAGAGAAAAATCACGCAATTTGGATATGTTTTGGTTGGGAAACTGAATTGAGCAAATTAGACTACCTATCTACACAGGTATATTGAAAAATTGGCCTTCACTCTTTCACTAATATCTCACAAACTACATAAGCTTTCAAAGAGATATTTGTCATGCAGAAAGTAAACGAGGTAAGCTTTCCAATGAATGTTTAAACGCACAAAATGGTTACATATGCATTGAGATATAAGCTCTGCAACAAAGCTGTGTACAAACTGACGTGCGGCTGGAAGGAGTCTAAGGGAAAACCAAAATGACAAAATGGCTAGATCCGACTACTGGGAGCTCTTGCCTCTTTCTCTCCTTGTTTTGAATGTGCTCCCACTTCACATTTATAACCAATGAGCATGTGAAGAAGTTTGTGCCTCCTTCTAAACTCACCACTTTCTCCACTACATGCTACTAACTACAAGGCAAGATATTGTATCTCTTACTCATCATGAATTTTGACTAGACTTTTTCTTTTATTATTTTTTTCTTTTTTCCTCCAGTTTTTTCATTATCTTTAGAGTTGGTAAATTTATCCAAGCATGGCTCATATGAAAATGAGCTTGTACATTTATCTTCAACATTCCTCCTAGAGACTCAGGGCATCAAACCACTAGGCTATGGGGGCTCGGAGTGCTTTTAAGTCTTTTATGAAGCTCCTCACCATCAATTTTGATCTCTTGTATGCACATGAAATGTGGGTTTACATTTTCATCTTGAAGCCAATGTGCAAGTATTGCCATTCTTGAAGGGTCCATCGTAACACTAGCATTAATTGAGACAATAATCATTTGCACAAGTTAATATCTTTAAGATTCCTGGACTTACCCTTTTTTTTTTTTGATTTCATCTTTTCTTTATAAACAAGATGGGTTGTCGCCCATGACTCATCCTTTGGAAGAGCCCCCAGCAAGCGGAAGACTTGATCTAAGGAGAGTTCTATATAGTCTCATTTCTAAGAGCTTCCCCATGTGTGTAAAAACACTATAGTATCAGGACATAATAGAAGTTCCGTGGACCCTTCTTGGCAAATGGGTCTGAATCAGCATGGACCCACACACACACACACACACATATATATATATATATATATATATATATATATATATATATATATATATATATATATATATATATATATATATATATATATATATATATATATATATATATATATATATATATATATATATATATATATATATATATATATATATATATATATATATATATATTAAGATAAAGGAAGTTTGGCCTTAGCCTACTCTCCCAGACTTGAATTAAATAGAGGAAAAATACAAAAGAAGGGGACCAGTGCCCACGGGATCCCCCGAATCCCACAGCATGGGGGAAGCTTTTACAGAGTGTAGCTGGCTTTACAACAAAAAGGTTAATCGTCCACTCATCACCCTCAAGCGGGGCCCACGTGGGTAAACATATGTTCCTGTCAAGATTATCTTTAGCTTGAATTATTCCAAATGCTTCATTTTTGCTTTACAGTACACCAAGGAACTCAAAAGCAGCAAGATATGAACTTGAACAAAGCTGAAATGTAGCCCGAAAATTGTAAGTCCAGTGGAAATTTGATTGCACAAATGGCTTCAAATGGGGTAAAAATTCAATGAGCTTGGTACAAATAATCTTGAAATGTTGAGCTTTGTAAATATATTCTTTCAAACTGATTCACACTATTAAAAGTGCTGCTAGTGAGAATGTGAAAAAGACAAGAGTTAAAGAAGTAGCTTAGCTTGGTTTAAAACTATTGGTGGGCTTGTGAGTGACTGAGGAAGCACAAACAGAAGTGTACATACAAGGGAAGATGGAGATTAAAGCATAGAGACACTTGATGGCTAGAAGAGACCTTTGTGAGTTGATGCTCAACAGTGTTAGAATGAAAAATAAATTGAGAGCTATATGGAATCGCTAAGTACAATGTACCATCAGATATAAGTATATATATAATGCATCTATGGTATACTGGCGTGAAAGTTCCCATGTATAGGGAAACGATTCAAATAAGAGCTACTCGAGGGACACATAAGTGGAACAACATTTATAGGAGATATGACAATGCTTATATGTACTTATGTATGTACACATATGTATGTATTTTTGTATGTATATATGCATGTATCTATGTTTGTTTGTTTCTGTTTAACTAAATATGTTGATGATATCTTTTACATAAGGGCATTGATTTTAGTGGGATTTTCTTTGAACATTCGAAAGGTCTGACATGACGAATTGCATAAGATTAAGAGATATATGCTGATTTTCATTGAAACCCTTAGGTGAGAGGGAACTTAGGTGCTTTCATTACTCTCCCAAATCTCTAACGGAGATCAACAAAGAGTGAAAACAAAGCCGTCTCTTTAGTGTTAGTAGAGTAACAAATTTGTTCACTCATATATGGGAAGGATTCTCAGAGGAATGTGTGGGTTAAAAATTTTGATTTGTGGGCGGGCTTACTCCATGAACTAATGATGCAAATTCAAGAGATAAGTGACGAAGGTCTGATGAGAATGAAGTTTAATATAAAACAATTTAAAGCAACATACGAATAGAAGCTAGAACGTGCATAATGTTCAAGTACCAATTCTAGATCTCGTGATATAAGCCACCTTTTTATCATTCGCTTGTACTCAATAAAATATGAATTGTTGTTGTCAGAATGAATCGATGAATCAGTGTCAAACATGAAAGACGCGTATGGTTACTAAGACGGAA
This sequence comes from Ceratopteris richardii, assembly GCA_020310875.1. NCBI lineage: Eukaryota > Viridiplantae > Streptophyta > Polypodiopsida > Polypodiales > Pteridaceae > Ceratopteris > Ceratopteris richardii. The sequence continues at coordinate 21,579,179 of CM035415.1, read as the reverse complement.
AAAAATAATTTAAATAAAGTATTCCAAAAATTTGGAAATCAAAACTATTGTAGGAAAGAGTTCCAAGCATATAAATCGCTCTCTTTTCATGAGTATTATTCTATCCCGCACAGGATTGAAGCAAGACTTTGCATTAGACCCTTTGATCTGCTGTAGTTTGATACGCTTTTTTCACATAAGGCGCCCGATAAAGATACGTCTTCACAAGCCAGCGACGAGGATGTACAGTGTAGGTTCATGAAGACGTCCTCCTTTTAATGGCCGACAAGCGATAAAACAATAACTGCGCAGAAGGCCTACGACGAAAATCATATATATCGATGAAACAGGAGGGAGAGACTTCTTATCCATAAACAACATTATCAGATGCTTCAATCATTCCTCCAGGCTTGCCCGCTGCGAATCAATATGACTTGGATGACTCGTGATATTCTTCGTTTGCAAACAACTTTGCGTGCATGCAGAAAACGATATCTTTTTTGTAGATCGCGCATGTAGTGTAATCCAGATCGTCTGCTTCGACGAGCCATTTGAGGTTCGAGCCAGCTCTTCATTTCGTTGACACTGATTGCAGACAGAAGATAAGCGACGGTCTTAACGTTTACTGCATGCGTCCCGCGGCTGATGGAGACACGCTTGTACGTGTGCCTGCGTCATTGTCGTTGGATTCTGATAACACATTTTCGTACACACACGAAGGAGGAGATTCACAAGGATTAAATTTGTCACTTTAAGCAGCAACTCTCGCTGTTAGCCGACCGTGTTGTGCTTCGGATGTGCTTTTGTCTTCCATGATCATATGTGTACGTAAAGGAAAAGCGACTTTGACGCCCTTTAATGCATGCGTCCGTGCTGATTCAGACCCATTAGGCAAGAATCATCCGCGCAATTTCTACTATGTGTTATTATACTGTCCTTCTGTTTTAATGTTTTCACAGACGTGGAGAAGCTGTATGAAATGACAGTCATTAACGTTTGCAGAAAATCTGCTTGTTTGAATGCGGAGAGTTTCAGCTTCGCGCCATCTCTTATAATTTATAGAGGGTTATTGTACACAGATTTCTTGATGATGCAGAATTACTTGCCCCACAATGATTTGGCTCATTGCTGCTGAATCTTTCTCAGTACGATTATTCAGCAAACGCAGATTGAGGGATTGGGAGACAAACAGGAGGTAAAACTCAATCATTTATTTGTCTCGAAGTCTATGGTAACTGAGTCTTCTATCCGCCTTGCAACTTCTACGTTGCACACTGATATGGCTTCTTGGAGACAAAGACGGATGCCCATACACAAGACTATGAAACTTCAAGTCGTTCTGCTGCTGCCAGCCTGTCGCTTCACATTTGTCGAGCTTACTCAATTTCCGCATGACGTTGTTAAGATAAACTGCCTCCCTTTTTCCTGCCGCGATTAACTCATTGAGATCTTCACCCTCCTCTTCTCCGGAAACAGTTTCCACATTCAGCGAACTTCGAAGTGAGCTTTCAAGGATCGAGATGGAGTTCTGAAGACAGGTCGATTCTGTTTACTCATATCTGCCCAATTACCTCGCGATAGTCAGAATCGTGGAGATCATCACGGCCAAATGCATTTGGGTCGCATTACGATGATTGTTTTAGTATTGTAAAGATTGAACATGATGCCATAAAAATCAATTGGCCTTAAGTTCAAGCGACTTCGAGTGATCTTCAGATCGACTGTATCTTCCAAGTCTTATGGTGAATTCCTTCATTATCTCAGTTTTATACGGTAACAAGCATAAAACATACTGTTTGTATAAAGATATAAAGGCGAAAAGAAAACACTTTCAACTTCTATGCACGAGATAATCATTAATGTGCTGCGACTCACGAGAGAGATGAGGAAATGCGAGAAATTCTACCCCCCTCGCATTGGATCCTTGATGCGGAAACTCTCACTGTTAGCCGATCATTTTGAGCTTCGCCGAGGTGCCTCTCTTGCTTCACATTCGGTGTACATAAACGATGTGCGTCGTTCATACCCTAAACATATGTTTACCCACGTGGGCCCCGCTTGAGGGTGATGAGTGGACGATTAACCTTTTCGTTGTAAAGCCAGCTACACTCTGTAAAAGCTTCCCCCATGCTGTGGGATTCGGGGGATCCCGTGCACCCCTTCTTTTGTATTTTTCCTCTATTTAATTCAACTCTGGGAGAGTAGGCTAAGGCCCAACTTCCTTTATCTTATATATATATATATATATATATATATATATATATATATATCTATATATATATATATATATATATATATATATATATATATATATATATATATATATATATATATATATATATATATATATATATATATATATATATGTATGTGTGTGTGTGTGTCCATGCTGATTCAGACCCATTTGCCAAGAAGGGTCCACAGAACTTTTATTATGTCCTATTACTATAGTGTTTTTACACACATGGGGAAGCTCTTAGAAATGAGACTGTATAGAACTCTCCTTAGATCAAGTCTTCTGCTTCCTGGGGGCTCTTCCAAAGGATGAGTCATGGGCGACAACCCATCTTATTTATAAAGAAAAGATGAAATCAAAAAAAAAAAGGATAAGTCGAGGAATCTTAAAGATATTAACTTGTGCAAATGATTATTGTCTCAATTAATGCTAGTCTTACGATGGACCCTTCAAGAATGGCAATACTTTCACATTGGCTTCGAGATAAAAATGTAAACCCACATTTCATGTGCATACAAGAGATCAAAATTGATGGTGAGGAGCTTCATAAAAGACTTAAAAGCACTCCCAGCCCCCATAGCCTAGTGGTTTGATGCCCTGAGTCTCTAGGAGGAATGTTGAAGATAAATGTACAAGCTCATTTTCATATGAGCCATGCTTGGATAAATTTACGAACTATAAAGATAATGAAAAAACTGGAGGAAAAAAGAAAAAAATAATAAAAGATAAAGTCTACTCAAAATTCATGATGAGTAAGAGATACAATATCTTGCCTTGTAGTTAGTAGCATGTAGTGGAGAAAGTGGTGAGTTAAGAAGGAGGCACAAACTTCTTCACATGCTCATTGGTTATAAAAGTGAAGTGGGAGCACATTCAAAACAAGGAGAGAAAGAGGCAAGAGCTCCCAGTAGTCGGATGTAGCCATTTTGTCATTTTGGTTTTCCCTTAGACTCCTTCCAGCCGCACGTCAGTTTGAACACAGCTCTGTTGCAGAGCTCATATCTCAATGCATATGTAACCATTTTGTGTGTTTAAACATTCATTGGAAAGCTTATCTCGTTTACTTTGTGCATGACAAATATCTGTTTGAAAGCTTATGTAGTTTGTGAGATATTAGTGAAAGAGTGAAGTCCAGTTTTTCAGTATACCTGTGTAGATAGGTAGTCTAATTTGGTCAGTTCAGCTTCCCAACCAAAACATATCCAAATTGCGTGATTTTTCTTTTTTTGGAAAGCCCTTGGCATCTACATTCACTGTCTCAAATATCGCATTCAGATCTTTCATACTCTGTGAGATATCTGTCAGAGAGTAAAGTCCAGTTTTACAGTGTACTTATGTGTGTAGGTGGTCTATCTTGATGATTTGAGTTTCCTAATCAAAACGCATCCAAATTACTTGATTTTTAGCTTGTTGGAAAGCTATTTATGTCTACGTTCTCTATACCAAATATCTTTCTCAAAGAATATATATTCAGAGAGCTATCAGTCCGAGAGTGAAGCTCAGTTCTTCAGCATACCTGTGTGGACAGGTAGTTCATCTCCTAATCAAAACTTGTCCAAATTAATTCATTTATAGCTTGTTAGAAAGCTCTCTTTGTCTACTTTGATTGAATAAAGCATCAAGTCCATTTTAGTTTTTTGTTGAGAGCAGCAAGCTGTCTAAGGTGCAGATGTTTGTCCAAGTGTTGGACATACAAGGGTGGTTCACTACACATTTGGGTTGCGCATAGGAGAACTCATTCTCCACAGTTGGTATTTCCTTCAGTATTGAGATCTGTCCTCCTACGGTAAAAATTAAGCTACAGTAAATATTTCTTGGGTTACGTAATGAACTTTCAGTACGGTGTATCTGAATACCTAGATTCGCTCTGTCTTCGAACATTGGTCGGATTGTGGTATCCATTCGGTAAAGGTTGACGATCACTCTTGTTTCTGGTATTCCAGTAAGTTATGTGCAGATGCAATATAGCATCTTAGCGTATTCGATACATGTGGCCGAGCTAAACTGTGAACTGTAATGTCTAAGTACAATAGATTCTTGATAGAGCTCTCAACATCAGTCTATTGCTGTGTGTAAGTAGTTAGTTTGGGAACTAAGTATAGAGCCTCTGTCTAACAGACCCCTTCCACTCCCAAGAACCTAAGAATCGCTTACACGGACTTCTGACAGTTAGAATGAACACTGTTTAACACTGGTGCCGTCTGTGGGAAGGTGGCAACAGATCCATTCGGTAAAGGTTGACGATTACTCCCAAGAACCCAAGAATCGCTTAAATGCACTTCTGACAGTTAGAATGAACAATGTTTAACATTTCACACCTTCATAAATGTAGTCCCCAACGTCCTCTCTCAAGGCTAACATGCGACCTATGGGTGTCAGAATTTCTCCTCCATCAAGCCACTTCTATTCAATCACCTCCATCAAGCCACTTCTATTCAATCATGATTGAATATCTTGCAAAAGAAGAGACACAACGTCATCAAAAGTCTACATATTTGGATTTAATTTTCCAACCAAATGAAGTATAGTAGTGAATCTTTGAAAAGATTCCAACAACCCTTTGAGTACTATAGAAATCAGTGATGCAACGAGACCCATCTCATCAATGTTTGTCAATTTCTCTTTCAAATCCTTCATGCATGTAACATATACATCAACTGGATCATTTTTTAGCCATAAGTACATCTTCAAGTTGCATTCTTAAGGAGGCAATATATACTTCATTACATATGAGATACAAAGAACGAAGTGTATCCCAAGTTTTTCTTGAAGTAGTGCATGACCAAATGTGTGGAGAAATATGCAGGTTCACATAAACTACAATCGATGCATGCGCTTGAGCATCCTTCCCATGCCATATAACTTTCTCTTGCATAGGTGGAGATGATATATTCACCATACTTGAAGAGGATTCTGAATCTCTGATAATAGAGGACATAGTATAAGAATTGTGGGGTTGCTTGTTAATATCTTCCATTGTGTTCCATAGTTTTCTTTAACAAAAACCTGATTCATCATTTAATACCAAATTAGATAGTTCTTCCTATCAAGATTATCTTTAGCCTGAAGTATTCCAAATGATTCATTTTTGCTTTCCACTACACCAAGGAACTCAAAAGCAGCAAGATATGAACTTGAAGAAAGCTGAAATGTAGCCCGTAAATTGTAAGTCCAGTGGAAATTTGATTGCTCAAATGGCTTCAAAACGGGTAAAAATTCAATGAGCTTGGTAGAAATGATCTTGAAATGTTGAGGATTGTACTTATATTCTTTCAAATTGATTCGCACTATTAAAAGTGTTGCTACTGAGAATGTGAAAATACAGACTCTTTAATCCTTTCCCTTCCTTTTGTTGAGAAAAAGATCTCTTTGAGATGGATTGAGTCTTTTGTTACCAATGAATCACTGGCTAAGTGCTAGAAGAAGGTTGTCAAAGAGTCCAATTTTGTCTTAGCAAGGCTCAAAGGGAGACTCAAAGTAGTCATCACACAAAAAGAGAAAATCTGTATTGTAGACTATTATGTCTTGAAGAAAAAGTGAATAAATATAGGCTCTCCCATAGGTAGGACTCCTAAAAATCAAAAGACAACTTAGATATAAAGAATAACTCCAGAGATAGTATCTGCAACTTTAGTTTAAAGATTGGTGGGCAAGGAAAGGGGATAAGCCTACAAAAGAAATGTGTAAACTCCTAATGCACAAACTACTTTAGGAAGAGATTTTGTATATGATTGACAACATGGGAGTGCAATGCATTTCAGTTGAGGAGAATAAGGATTTTTTTGCTAGCAAGTATCACCTTTTGGGTATGTCAAATCTTATGTGCTCTCAAAGAAAGGACAATAGGGCTTCCATCTCTAACATGAGGTCTAAGAGAATTCCATTTATTTTGTCTTTCCATCTAGACTTCCCTATCTTAGAATGTTGATATTGGAAAGGTTATCGATTCCCTTCCCAATAGGAAAAGCTTGGGTCCTAATGGTCTTTTTAATGGGTTCATCAAGATGTTTAAGAATGTGTTCTTGAGACTTCTTCATTTGATCTGGCACGAAACCCTTAAGTTTGCTGCTTTACCTAACTCTCTCAATGAAGGTGTTATGAAGCTAATTCATGAAAAAAAAAACTAAAAACAAGATTGAAAATAGGAGACAAATCATGATGTTCATTCCTAATCGGATTATGTGGCATCTACACCATTGGATCAATGAAGATAAAAAAAGGCTTCATTAATGGGCACTCTATCCTAAAGGCCAATATCAATATGTGGGAAGGCATTGAATTCACTAGGTGTCATCCCAAGATGTTTATTTTGTCAAGATTGATTTTGATAATGCCTACCATTGCTTGGAGTGGGACTTCATTCTGAAGTACTCAAAGGATTTGGGTTGAGGGCCCAAGTTCATCAAGATGATCTTTGTGTTGTTACGAAATACCTCAATGCATTTAACATAATCGACCAACTCGCGTGTGCAATGGGACTAAAAATGTCAAGTAGGTAGGGTTTGCCCCTGGCTGAGCTTTTTTTTGTTGTATCCATAAATGGCCTCAATTGCTTGGTCAAGCATCACACTGAGCTTGGCAAGATCTAGATATTGTTTCCTCTTAATAGTTGAAACCCGACGTTATTGAGGCTCTTTGCAGATGACATGAATGCTTCTATTCAAAATGGTGACACTAGCATTGCAGACTTCTTTGTTCCTACTAAGAACCAAATAGCAGACATGATGATAAATGCACTTGATGGGATAAAGCTTTCTAGATTCAAAGCTATGGAAGGTATTCAACCTATCAGAGAATGAAGACTCAAGCATACCTTAGCTTGAGAGGGATATGTTGGACCATCAAGCTTGCATTATGCTCGAGGTGGATATGCTCTAAATAAAATGAATCATTTGGATGGTGCCATATATGTACTGTGAAGAATAGCTCTTATGTGCACATTATGGTTCATCACTTATGATCATTTCTTATAAGGTCCAAGGTCTTTACTTTTTTGAAAAGAAAGAGTCAAAGGCTTAAACTCCACGATTTAGAAGTGGATGATGTTCATTCTCAATCAATGAACCAAGAAGTAGATCTTAACCTAGATTGTAGAAAAAGATTCCAATCAATATAAAAACTATCAAACTTTCCTAATTTTGAATTCAAATTCATGAAGAACAGGCATGGTCATATCCTCAAGTGTCTATATAAAGAATTCAAACCATTTTTACATTATTTAGAGTGTAGATTTGAAGAAATACATGTACTCTTTGATCATTGCTTGGTACAACTTCAATTCTGTGTCCTTCTTCCTCATTCTTAGTCAACTTGCAAAGATTTTTTCTCTCTCTAAAGAGCTCCAAATCGGGACGGCATCCAATAAGTGTTAAGGTGGTTGCTCCTTCACTAACCAATAAAAGTTAGGGCTTTTATGCATTGTAGCAAGCCAACCCTATGTATGACACTCCCTTAAGAGGAATGTCTCTAATTGTAACTATGCTAGCAGCTCTCAGTGTTTGAAGTCATAACCTCCATCCATTTTTAGAAGGTTTTTATGGGCTAGTCAAGGTGCAAGTTATCTCTTTTGCACCAACTTGTTCTTGTTGATGTTCCAAAGTACCTATTGGGTTTTATTGCACTAACCACATTCCTAGAGGGTCTAGATCACATATCCAAAGTGGTAGTGGTTTCCCTTTACTACTTTAAGGGACCAACTTCACCTCTTGAAAACTCAACTTTCCAAGCCTCTCCAAGCTTCTCCAACTTCTTTCAAAACGTAACTAAGTACCAAGGCTTTCTAAAACTTTCTTCCTAATGGGTTATGGGACATACAAAACTGCTCAAATTAATTTGATGACCAATTTTTCATAGTACAAGAAAAGAATAAGTGCCATACAATCACTCCATGAACGAGCTATTAAATAGAGCAGTTATTTAAACAATAAAATGTAACATTATTTCGTAAAGAATATGAACTAGAAGCTTAATATCTTGAGACTGGACTTACACCTATGAATCACTTACAAATTATCTAGAACATTGTGTATGTATCCCAATTACATCTACATGACTAACTTGCGATGGACACATAAACAAAATGATCACAATATAAGTCAATAACCCTTAAGATTTCTATGCTTAAGGATGTGGACAAAGTAACATCGACAAGAATTCTAAAGTGGATACATAAGGATAAAGTTACATGAATCTTAGATATCAAGAGAGATTTTGATCAACAGTACGATGATGTATTTGTGTATGGTGAGAAAGCCATATAGGATGAGAATATATGGTTCTTCTTATGGGAAGTGGATATGAACAATGGTGAGGAACTGCTTTTGTAGTTGCGAGACATAAAATCTCAGTTTGTCCTTATATAAGAATGGGAAGAGGTTGAAGATGTAGCTAAACTATTTGTAAAAAAATAGAGAACTTTGGCAAAGTTCATGCAAGACTAGTAGGAAGATTTACAAGAAGAGTAAATGCAAGTGACATACAAATCTACTTCAAATCAACAAGAAATTTGAGTAGTTATGAAAGGCCTTTTTCATTCTAATCAAATGGAGGAAATTTTTAATAAATTCAATGATCTTATGACTCAAAGTGTATGAAAAATGATTGAGCCTCAATCTTCCTAGGCTACAACAAACAAACCACTAATGATTTTTGAGATTAAGAGATGTATCTGGTGTGATTGTTTGGAGCACAACATGTATTTGTGTGAAAGTTTCAAAGATGTGCTATCTTAAAAGTTGGAGCTTATAAACAAAAAGATGGTCTAATGTAAAACTAGTGAAAAGGTTAATATAAATTTTGACTTGGGAGAACTTTTTCGCTAGTTCATCAAGCTACTTTTCTTGAACTTGCCATATGTATGCATATGCTTTCCAAGTGATTGTTGATAGTGGAGATTTGGAAGTTTTATCAAGAGTGGTAAAAAGTCTAGATCAAGAGAAGATGCACAACAAACCCTTAAAAAAAATCTAGCAAGGGAATTCGGGGGGAAACCGAATGGAAAGACCTAGTTGATATACTCCTAGTAGTCACCTAATAGTGTTAATCAATGCAGCATGGAGCTATAGTTGAGGAAAAAAGGACAAGGGTGAGTGAGGAGGATGCAAAGTAAAGAACGAAAAGGAAACAAGTAGAAGCACTACAAGATCAAAATCAAACTCCAAATCTAAATCAACCAACACAAATAAATAGACCTTTAAAAATTGTTACATCAACACTAATACATCCAGCAAATCAAAATCCTATTAAAATTCAATATCCAACTTCTGCTAAGCTTTGGATACCTAGGCAAACATTAGATATTCCTCATGAGCAAGAAGTAAAGGCAACTAAAAGAGAACAAGGAAAACCTAATGACTCTTCTAATATGCCAAAGTATCATATAGAACAAGCTAGTAACTTGAAGCAAGTTCTCGAGAAATGAGTGCTTAATGATATAAATGAATTTACTCTCAGAGAGATTTTAGGGATATCTAAACGTGAATCTTTAGAGATAGTAGTCGATCTCTGGAGACACAAACAAAAACAAATTAGTGAAGCTCACAAAAATGAAAGAATAGTTGAGGTTCTTCTTGTGCAGATTTCACAAGTATAGGCACAGGAAGAAAAATGTTTTGATCAAATTGAAATTATTATGCATCCATGTGCACATGAAGAAAGATATTTAGTGAAAAGATCCTAATAAATTTAATTCCTTCTAGCCATTATATGAAGGACCATTGGACTTGCCCCACAATATAAAAACTAGTTAGATTAGATAATATTAATATTCATGTACCTATGCTTACTAACAATGGGTCCAAAATTAACCTTATGTTGAAAGAGCTGCATATGAAAGGTAAGTGGCCAACTAATATGCATCCTAGATGGAGAAATTGTGCTTCTGATATGATGGTAGGGGACCTTTATCGTGAATGTCCTCAAGTGCAGGTTATAATAAGCGATGTGAGTGATTATCAATACTTTTCTGTTCAAAACCATTCTAGCTAATTTTTGATACTAGGACAACCATACCTTACTACACTTAGGATGGAAACACGAGTCATGGAAGATGTCTCAACCTACGCTAGGTTCCAACTTAAGATGGCAAGAAGGTTCTTTAGTTCATGATGGTCTGTGTTGACCATATGAGGACTAGAAATTCTCTTGAAACAAGGCCATTTCTTGAGGAACTTGATGATTAAAGTTTTAACCGAAAGATTTCATAAGTCGGGGCAATAAAAGCTTAAATGACAAAAAGTTCTAGAAAAAGTTGTAGAATATAAATACATTTATATGTATTTTCATAGCACTCTTATCATCTACTTCATTTTCGTTATGTGTTTTACTAGAGTTGAAGAAATGGGAAAAGCAACACAAGGCACACCATCAAAGAAGGTTTTATGGATGTAAATTTTTTATTATGATGAAGAATCTATTCAATTTCTTATGATATATCTTTCTATCATACGATCTTGGATTTGCAAGATTTGATCAGTGGAAGGATACATGATTGTGTTATCCATCTTCACTCTTTTGCTATGTACAAGAAAATAGCCATGTCTAGACTTATCAATAAAGGAAAAGAAGTCTCTATAGAGATAAAATATAAAATGGTTGAAAAAAAGGTTAAGATAATATGGATTCCACTTCTTGATGATAGTAATCAAGTCATGGAAAAAGAAAAGAAATATTCAACATTGAGAGATAAAAGGAAAACAAGATATGAGTTTACGAAAGAAAATATTAAGTGGATTCAACTAGGAGCATATGCTTTCATTAATGAGAAAGAGAAAAAGTTGTTTCTCCCAAACGCTCTCCAAGCATGGAAAGGCCTTTTGGTTTGATTCCCATGACACTACATGTTTATATACATCTCTAGTAGCTCCTATGATATTAATTACTATACCAGATGATGAACGAAAGATCAACTTCCCATGCAGCCTTGAAGCATGGGTGGCCTTAAAAGCAAACTCACAAAACCTCAATTCAATCAAATGAATGCTTCTGACAACTCTTAAGTGTTGAGTCTAAGCTCTTTCACACATAATCTAGAGTTAATGAGCTTGCTAATGTAAGTTACCTCACTCAAAATGCTCACTCATAGTGTGAAAAACAATGCCTCTAGTATAAACAAGTTATTACCTTCACTAGGCATGCACATAAAGACCACTACTCACTTCTAGAATTGTTTCTCTCAAAATATGTAGAGATTAGATATGAGCTTTGAGAAGAATTTAGGAGACCAAAATAAGTTTCTGAGGAGACAAATATTACAAGAAATGAGTATGATTTGGTAATGGAGGTCTACTCAACACTCACATCTATCTAGCTCATACATATAGAAATCAATGACCTAGATATGGTTATAGAAATTTGACTAAAGACACTCAAGCAAGAAGGGGGACTTGCTAAGCAACAAGCCTACTAGGTTATTCAAAATCAAAACAAGCTTACATACACACATGGGGTTCCCAATGTGAAGTTTAATTTGTGTAGATATAGTCCTGAAAAGATTCCACAGATATCAGAAATCACATTTCTTTAATTATAGGCTTTATCATAGCTAAGTTTGATAGGTGACTTATGAGTGTTGTGGGGCTTTCAAATTCTAATTTGAACTTTTTTCTTCATGTTTCATATCTCTCTTCTTCTCAATCCATAAATCTTCATCTTTTTCTATTTCTATGATTTTATCCCCGCCCTTCATCCTTAAATCACACATTTGGCTTGATCTAGGAATTTCTTAATTCCAAGATGAGTAAACACTCAAAATCATTTTGTCCACTAAGGACCATGATTTTTTATTCTTCCCTTGAAATCCTTCTTTCTTGGTCTTCATTACCTTGCATAAATACATTTGTAGCATAGCAAGGTAAACATTCATCAAATCTAACATCCCTTGATATGTTCAGCTCCTTTGTTGTGGGGTTATAGCATTTGTAACCCTTTTTTTCTCACATGCATGCACTATAGAGACACGCCTTTTTTTAATCTATTATCAAGCTTGCTCCTTAATTCACTTGGAATCAATACATAAGATATACAAGAAAAAAAGGACTTTCACGTGTGATACATCTAGCTTCCTATTATACCAAGCTTCAAAAGGTGTGGTAGCATGTATACCGGATGTTTGAGCTCTATTCAGGATGTATATAGTTTTGGTTGTTGCATAAGGCCAATAGAAATTAGGCATACCCATAACCTTCATCATGGTCCTAACACATTCAGAAATTTACCTATTCTTTCTTTCTACAACACTATTTTGTTCTAGTGTGTACTGACATGTAATTTCTCTCTTGATGCCATTTGTCTCCAAGAAATCATAGAGCTTATGGGAGAAGTACTCTCGCTCTCCATATAACCTTAAGCACTTGATATATCTATCACATTCCTTCTCAACAATAACTTTGAACTTCTTGAAGTAGTAAAAGACATTTAGTTTATGCTTCATATGATAGAGCAATGTCATCCTTCTGTAATCATCAATGAAAGTTACAAAATACCTATTACTCTCACTTGAATTCTCCTTTGTTGTCCCCAAACATCGATATAGATGAGATCAAGTGTATGATAACTCAAATAGTTATTCTTATTCAAGGGAAACCTAGTCTTCTTTCCCAATTAAGAAGCGTTACACAAATTTTTAAGGTTTCTATTATAAGGGTTTGGTAACCCAAACATTAAGCTATTCCTTTCCACACCCTTCAATCTATGACTATTCATATGTCCATCCATTTTTTTTCATATGTTGAATTCATATACCTTCGTGCTTCCATATGTGAAGTAGGTTGAGTGGTTGAAATTATGCTTCATATCCAAGGTGAATAACCTTCCCTGATACCTGCAAATGGCTATCAATGTGTACCCCTCTTTAGGATGTTCCACAAAGCATCCATTGTGATTGAACTTGACCTGTGAATCTCTCTCAACCATTAGACCCATAGAAACAAGATTCTTTGTGAACGTGAGGAAATGAAGAACATGACATGACTTATGTGTGTGATAGCATGATGACTATCATCACTTATATCCACATTCCATTTGTGAATGACACCTACATGTTTGAAAAGAATTCCTTTTTGTAGCTCACCATTTTATCCTCTCCCTTGCCTATCTCTTCCTCTCCCTTGGTTCTTTCCTCTTCCTCTACCTTTACTTGCATAGAATGCTTGGGCGTCATTGGGCTTGGCCTTGGAACCTCCAATATTCATCTCCTCAAAGACCATCAAGGGGAGAAGTATGTGACCTACACAGATGCTATAAAAGCCTTCCACTTCTCATCATCAGTAAGCTAATTCAAGCTATATGCAACTAGGACATCATCATGTATGTGACAACGTATGGATCCCAACGCATCACCTACTTTTGTGATATTGATATATACTTATTTATATTGCTACTAGGTGTTTTCCTCAAGTGTTTAAGTTCACTCTTCAACTTCATCTTCCTAGCTTTGGCTCAAGTGGAGTATCTAAAACTGTATATGCCTATCATGGCATTGCCAAAATGCTGAGATAATATGAATATGACTCTATGATCTCTATCAATACATTCCTTGAAAATCTTTAATTGATTAGGAGTTGGATTCATACCCAATCTACGTCAAACATTTATGACAATAATGAAACCCCATAATCCTTTCCCCATGAGATAACAAGATATTCTAGATCTTCATGGATGATAATTTGTTTGTCTAACTTCTTGATTTGAGTGCTTTACTCTAATATATGTACTCTGATGCACTCTGCTTATTCCTTTGATGCATGAGAACTAAGAAATGAAAATCGATTCCACCTCTTCACAAGTACTAAAAAAATGAAGTTGATGCTCACCTTGGCCACTAGGTTTCCCTTTGCTTGGTTGTGTGCTTTTTGACCTCATATAACATATCTCCTTCCCTCAAAGTCCTTCACTGGACTCTCCTTATTCTGCCTTGAATTTGTTTGTGTGTGGAAATGGTATGATTCCACTCATGAGAGAAAGATCAACTTTTGTATGCAACCTTTAAGCATGGGTGACATCCGAAACATAGTCATAGAGCCTTGTTCACCCAAAGAATACTTCTTTCAACCCTTAAGGACTCAAGCCAAGAGATTTTGCATACATAAAATAAACGCAATCATTTTTCTAAATGCAAGTTAGTGCACACAAAGTTTTCGCTCCTTTTGTGAGAACCAATGCCTCCCAGATAGTCAAGTTATTGCCTCCACTAGGCATGCACACACACGCACAAAGCACTACTCACTTCTAGAACTATGTGTGTTAAAATATGTAGAGATTGGATATGATCTTTGGGATAAATGTAGAAAACAGTAATAGCTTTCTTAAAAACCAAATATTACAAGAAATTAGTACAATTTTATAAGGAAACGGAGCTAAACACTAAGAGCTATATTTCTCATATGCATATAAACCTACAATCCAGATATGGCTAAAAAAAGTTTACTAAAATCACTTAAGCAAGCACGGGGCTTGCTTTAAAAGGGGTCTAATAGCTTATTCAAAATCTAAGTGAGCTTACACACAAGTGGGATTACCAATTCACATTACAATGTACATAGATATAGTCTTGAATAGATTGCCTAGATATTAATCATCACTTTTTTTCAAAATCGTAGGCTTGATCACACCTAAGTGTCATGGGTAGTTTATGAAAATTGTGATGGGGCTTTGAAATTCAATTTCAAACTCAAGTATTCACGCTTGATATCTTGTTTCTTATTTCTCCAAATACAAAAAAGATAGAATATAAAATGGAAATAAACTTGAAACAGAGTTCCTCCTAGACACAAAATGGAGATGCACTCATGTAGATTCAAATGTGGATGATGTAGGAGCAATCGTGTTGTCAACACATATAAATGATTATGAGTGCATTCTCACTCAGATAGAGGAAGCGCATCTAACATTATTTTCTAAGACATAAGTGTTTGGAACGCAAGAGTTCTTGATTGTGAGAAGTTTATTTGGGTGAAAAGAGATATAAACATGTTAGAAGAAATTTTATGAAATTCAAAACATAAAAGAAACTTGCTGCTTGTTTACTAAAGTGAGTACAATTTTTGATGCACGTGTTTTCTATATCATGTGGATTCTAGACTTTGCTTATATAGCAAAACCACTCTATCAACTACCACAAAAAGTTCAAATATTTCATTGAATAAAAATTCACACTCACACGATGAAAAAAATTGATAAGGGCACTATTAGAAGCTCCATTGCTTAAAAATGCTTATTATCCTAACAGTAAACCAATTTATATTACTATATATACAAGCATGATAGGCATAGGATGATCAATTATCTAGGAAGATGAGTAGGGGCAAATATATGCCATCATATTGGGAGCTAAATTTCCAAACAATCCTCAGAGAGTGTACCCCAAAATCCAAGGAACTCTCTAGGGGATAGTGACAATGTTAAAGAGCAATAAAGAGTATCTAATTGGAGCAAACATCATAGTGGAAATAGGTTGCTTGTAGCTACTAAGAATGATAATAACTTGCTGCATTGTTGACATTTCTATGCTTAGATAAATAGCATAGTAATTCATTGAACCTTGAATTTATTCATATATCTTAAAGAAATAAGGTAGCAGTTGACATGGAATCTCGAGTGATATATGATGATGAAGCCACAATTAGTTCCACTAAAGAAGAATTCGGATTTTTTTTTGTTCACAAGTACATACTTTTCACACTTATCAAGCATATACAAGAGGAATTGAGTATAAGTTATACAACACACTACGACGTCAAAATCTATTATTGAATCATTAAAAGGGAGATAAGAACCGAACATAGGGACTAGAAAGAAAGGTAGGGAAGGAGTTTAAAGTGCACAAGAGCCACTTATGTGTTGAAATGAGAGAGTCAAGGAGAATGAATATGAAAATGAGTGGAAAGAAATGGGGAGGTACCTAAGAAGTATGTTTTGAGATCCAAATTGTTCTAAATAAATACTTAGAAACACTCACAGGACATGAATTAATTACTTATGAAAAGATGGTTTTCTCTAGAGAGGAAAATTTGGAAAGAGCAAAATTCCTTAGAGCGTTGTAGGAAATAAAGACGTAAGAGAAAATATTATATATCAAATGCACAATTCCCTATGGGTTGACATAAAGGTTTCCAAGGTATCTATGAAAATATAAAAGAGAGGTATTACTGGCAAGCAATCTACATGGATGTCCAAAGTTACACGGCCACACTTTAAACATGTCAAGTATATTTAAATATGAAACATTAGGATGAACTGCATCCTAGATATCCCCTCAATATTTATTTTAAGTAGGTGATTGATTTAGTAGCAATTCCTCTAGGAATTAAGTAGATGAGATACATTGTGCGTGCAAGAGAGGATTTGACAAACCATGTGGAAGGATGAGCTTTGAGACAGAAAATAGACAATCAATGTATTGAAATTTCTATTAGAAGATATATTTTATAGGTTTGGATACATTAATAAGGTAGTTGTTGACAAAGGTGAAAATGATTCTCAAGAATCAAAGGACTTATTTGCAAAGTACGGTATTTATCTATCAATCACCATTACATATAACCGAGAATCTAATGGAACGATCCAATAGCGGCATTCCATGATCATTAAAGCCTTTGCAAAAGCTTGTGATGGAAAGATTAAGAATTAGTGAAAATATTTTCCTTTTGCTTTGCACACAGATAGAATGACCTGCACTAGAACTATTGGGTTTTTTCTAGCACAACTAGTGTATTGTGAAAAGTTGATGTTACGAGTAGAGTCACATTCTTTAGCTTGCATATATTTGGTGTGGAAGGATGATATGATAAGGGAGGATCTACAAATCCTTCAAGTGGAAAGAGGAAGAAGGTTTTTTAGAAGAAGTTGAGTTTTTCATAAGAAATTGTGGCCAAACTCAAAGTTTGGAGAGAGATAAATAAGAACGGTTTGTAAAAATCCCATAGGCCCAAAACCCAGAAGAGAAATGAAGGGGACATGGTACTTGTTTATGATATTAAATATGACATTCAAAATGAAGGTAGAAAGAAACTAGTCAAGAGATGGTTTGGAGAAGGCAGAACCTTCAATAACATAAAAAAAAGAGACGAGAAGCATCGACAATTTTTAAGGCAATATTCTTGAAGAGGAGAAGGAACACAGTAATGAAAGATGAAGCATTTCTTTCTACAAAATAGTGCAGGTATGACAAATGGAATTAGGAGAAATATCCTTCCATGATGACGATACATAGAAGAGTTTCTATATTTTCAAGGGAAGATAAAGGTGATCTTGAATCGGGTAAGAGCTACAAGATCAAAGAAAGAAACTATTTGTAAAGATATGATAGGAGTACATATTTTACTTTTGAAGCCATTATTGCTATGGTGCTTTTTTTGGGTTGCTGCCATTAGAACCAATATTTTTTTTGGAGGACTTTTGTCATGATATAATGTAGAGAATAGTACTATCTTAGATTCTTACTCCCAATAGTCGTTGTCATGAGTCACTTAGGATAGTTGATCTATCCGCATGAGATAATTGAAGAGAATGTTGGAAGACATGGAGAAAAACAATGCAAAGTAGAGTTGGTAAGTGCGCATGCAGAGAAGTAGATTTAGAAAGGTGAGGAAAGCTGCGTTCGGGACTATGTGTGCGCATGCTTATGGAAAAAAGGGGGCAAATGGTCGATATCAAAAGCTGACAACACTTCACGTAAAAAAAAGGGAAGTATATGGCACTGATCTGATGGAAGCAAGAGGAACAAGAGGGAGGTGCGCAGACCTTGGATAAGATCTGGAGAGGAGTAAACACAAACAAAAGGGAAGCACATTTATGATCTAGAAGAAATAGCGCAAAAGGGTGAAGGAGCATTGAGGACATGAAATGAGTTCACTTATCATTTCTGAGCACTCTCACCATATTATTCTAATCGAATTCAAATGCACTACTATTCATACCTGTTCAATGTTTTGATCGCCATGGTTGTGTGGAGTTCAACCGTAGAGAAAATCTTGATTAATTGATTTTCCGCTCTAAGTATCTCAGGAAAGTTTCTGTTGTTGTTTGATACTCTTTAAATCATGCGCGATAGGAAATGTCAATCTGATTCACTTTGATGATTTGTGTGTATGTGCAATAGAACGTTGTTAACAAGCGGAGGATTTTGATGGTATTGACAAATGTTTTGATGCTATAGAATAAATTTATGTACTTACCACATGAAATAGAGAATTTTGCAACTTGACCAATAAGATTTGATTTATAAATGATAAATGTCAATGCGATACTTGATTTCAGATATTTCAGAATGGGACCTTAAGAAAGTATTCTATGCATTTTCTTTGCATTAATGCAAACTTGTGCAGTGAATTTGGAGAATTAAAATCAATAATCACTATCCGTATGGATTTCTATGTTTGAACGAACTTTAGCTATCATATGACTAACATGTGAATCTCTAATTTATCGTGCGTGATCATAAAGAAAAGAAAGCTAGCTGTTACATATTATGAAACATATGTAAACTCTTTTGAATTGTGGTAGGAAAGATATGGCGTTAAGTAAGTGAAATACTCGTTAGTACCCCTTCGAAACCTTTAAGAGCATATGTCTATTTCAGTTAATATCACTTTTAAGCATTAAGAGCATATGTCTTCCGAGGATGAACATGACGATTGAAACATCTTAATTATTTTGTTTCTCAAGTTCTCTACAGAAGGTTATGGTTTCAAATGTACTACTAATTATTTCCTTGAGGTCCCATTGAGCCTGAGCTTGCTCCAAGCACCCTGCGTGCGTTGTTAGCGAGAGGATTGACTTGATCCACCAGCCATCGCGAATCACTGCCACATTTGAACCCGACGTGAATCACTACGGCCCAACAATCTCACATAATGTATGTTTGAAATATTGGTTTATGAATGAACATGCTGTTTTGGGAGTTTTTTATTTTTCTCCCTCATGAAAAAAAATGATATGAATGGGAGTTTTTTATTTTTCTCTCTCGTCAAAAAAAAATGATATGAATGGGAGTTTTTTATTTTTCTCCCTCATCAAAAAAATATGATATGAATGGGAGTTTTTTATTTTTCTCCCTCATAAAAAAAATGATATGAATGGGATTTTTTTATTTTTCTCCCTCATCAAGAAAAAAATATGATATGAATGGGAGTTTTCTATTTTTCTCCCTCATAAAAAAAATGATATGAACAGGAGTTTTATTTTCTCCCTCATCAAAAAAATAAGTTATGAAGTAATTAAAATACATGATTAAAATAGATATGATTAATTTGATGATTCTATTACACTAATCATCTTTATGAGTTTTTGATAACAGGTATTAATCAAGAGCCAGTTCAAGATCTTGAGTTTAAATGGTTTGTATGGAAGACAACTACTTTGCGTTGCATATTTATGTTCTATGGAAATTTTTTTTTTTAACAAAAGTTTGTTTATGGATTGTATATACCTATTTTTTTTTTGAGAATTGATACTTTTCATCTTTTAGTATGTTTAATAAAGTCCAAGAAGTGATGGCAAGAAGATGATGTAGATGAAGAAAAGTACAAGAAGTTAAAACACGTTTTAGAAAGCGTTGAGAGTGTGTTGCTTTGATTAGAAATCATGAGAACCATTTCCTCATTTGCACTATGATTTTATAATTGCATCTATAGTATGCATGCTTCAAAATGTATGTGCACACATTCATGCCCATAGGTGCACGTCCAGTTGCACAACCAACAAAATTATAATTGCATGATGCAAATCTAATAAGTTTATATGGTGAGTGGAAAGCCTCTACATCGAAAGCCAATTACCCTTTCTATGCACCAATTTTTTTTCTAATGCATGAAGAGCATGCATGGTAGGGTCGCATTTCATGACCTTCCATCAAGGCACAATATTTGTTTCCTACCTATGCACTACGAGTGATTGAAAGGGCTAATGTATATTCACATGGATTGTATGTGCGTGAGAGCACCAGCCTCGACATCAGATGCCATTTCCTTCTTGCTTGCACCATAACTTTTATAAATGCATTTTTGAGTATACATTTTATAGGGCTAAATACATGGCCATGCATAAGGCACTTTACTTTTACCCATGCACATGCAATATGTTATAAAGCTGATCATTAATTTTGGAACAAGAAAACAGGTCTTGGTTGGCGCATCCGGAGGAAGCAGAGATTTGGAGGGTGTGAATGTCGTAGAGAATTTCTTTCCGTATTCTACTCAAGAACCTTCAACAACATAAAAAAAAAGAGATGAGAAGCATCGACAATTTTTAAGGAAATATGCTTGAAGAGGAGAAGGAACAGAGTAATGAAAGATGAAGCATTTCTTTCTACATAATAGTGCAGGTATGACAAATGGAATTAGGAGAAATATCCTTCCATGATGATGATACATAGAAGAGTTTCTATTTCTTCAAGGGAAGATAAAGGTGATCTTGGATCGGGTTAGAGCTACAAGATCAAAGAAAGAAACTATTTGTAAAGATATGTTAGGAGTAGATATTTTACTTTTGAAGCCATTATTGCTATGGTGCTTTTTTTTGGGTTGCTGCCATTAGAACCCATATTTTTTTTGGAGGATTTTTGTCATGATATGTAGAGAATAGTACTATCTTAGATTCGTATTCCCAATAGTCTTTGTCATGAGTCAATTAGGATAGTTGATCTATCCGCATGAGATAATTGAAGAGAATGTTGGAAGACATGGAGAAAAACAATGCAAATACAAACAAAGGGGAAGCACATTTATGATATGGAAGCAGTAGTGCAAAAGGATGAAGGAGGCTTCTTTTCTTTTTTATTCCTATTCCTGGATGCACACATAAAATAGGACGTTAATGGAGATAACAGAGCAATGATAAGGAGGCCTGCTCATAGAAGAGGAAGATCAGAGGGAGAGAAGAACAGCGGAGAGAGAGGGCTGATAGGAGGAGAATTAGCGAAGGAAATAGTAGAGATTTTACTTACATTGATTATCTTATCCGAAGTTGGAACAACACCATCTCAGCCACTGTGTTGCATTTGGTCTAGTGGCTTTGTGGTCAATGTCAAATTTCTCATCAGGGATATCAAATGTTTTTAGTAGGATTAGGAAAAACAATCTTTTTAATCAAGCAAGGCATCATTACATGCACCTGCATAATTAAATCCAACACGCGGTTGAAGGAAGAGTAGAAAGAAGCCGAAAGACACCCAATATCTTGGAGACCTATGCTCTACTCTGGAAGTTCTATGATTTACTTGGCAATAAAAGACAGTCATCAAAAGAAGCATTGGCGCCTGTGAAGATCCAAGTCAGATCTCATAATGAGATTTTGTTTTTTTGCAACTAACTTTTCAAATCACTATAGCGATGATCTCCATTGTGATTCATTTGTTTTGTTTCTATTAGCTGATCCATCATTGTACAAACGCAAATCTAAACTTTCTGTGACTCTAAAAGTGACATACTTCCTCATTGTTTAGTGTAGAGGAGGTACTGGGATATCCGCTTTTAACAAAAGTAGAGATTAAAGATTAACACATCCAGTACGTCGTCTACTCAAGGGGGGTTCTCTTTAGGGAAGTATACCCTTTAACATTTCTGTGATCAGGTAGATAATAAGGATTGCACAGAGTGGTACATACTTCAAAAAATATGAACAACTATTGACCAAGAAAGACCATACACTTCTTGATTCGATTCAGATGATTACAAGATTTGTCAAGGAAATGCTCAAAATCTAATGCTCAGAGCTTCGCGGTACTCTATGCAGATAAATACAGATCAATACAAATGATGAAGGAATTGCTCAAGAGAATAGAGCTTAACACCAATAGGTCTCACAGAAAAGAAAGAAACTCCAAGACACTCTCTTACACTATAGTGCTCATAGCCCTCCACTGAGAAGCCTACCCTCTGTATCCACACTACAGAGTAGCTCCTACAATAAGCTTGAAACCACCAAGTGCAAGAGAGAACTTCTGCACGTATACACGCGTCAAAGTAACTCCAAAAAATGTACCCCAAATGAGCACAAATCCATTGTTTTTATAGGCTTCAATAGGCCAAGAGCCTTGCCGAATCTTAATATCCATTGATCACACGCCGAATAATCACCAAAAATTGGGGAGTAGGTCAGTTATTCCTCTTGATTTGAATTGGGGCCACAAAAATAGGTAGTCGCCGTGAATGGTTCGCGGCCACATTTGTTTATCCACTTTTACTCTTGACAATACACTTTTACCTTTTCATCTGCAAAAAATTCACCTCTTCCGGACCTCTCCTTGACTAATCTGAGCCCTTCCTCCACCGATCAATGAGTTTTGGGAAATTGCGTAATCAATAACTCCTGGAATAAAGGTATTCTGAGGGCTACCATTTATGAATGAAACCTTCTCATGAATACATGCTAAAGCATAGATTGTGGATGGAGAAATCTCCGACTCTCCCTTCTCCAAAGACTTGAACAAGTTCTCTTTAGTATCATTCGGCCTAGTAATTATATCACTGTAACACTCACCATTGCCCAATCTACCTTGTTCTTGCTCTTGAATTCCCTGGTGTCAGCAATAATCTTGGCCATGTGCTCTTTCTTGGTCTCCTTCGCAAGGTTATTAGCACGCTCTCCTTGATTAGCAGCAATAAAATCAGGGTCATAAATTCCAGGGAAAGGAAACATCTGCTCCATAGAGGGTCGAAGCTGGTTCTGCAGGTCGATGTCCAAAACCTTCGCCCGTGACATGGCGTCTACCAGATTCGTACCATTAATGCCCCATCCTCCAAAGGCATTTGTGTTGCACGTATGCGTGTGTGTGGGCGTGCATGTGTGCAAGCATGTGTGGGTGCTTTTGTGTGTCGCATGCATGTATGCTTATGTGTGGGTGAGTGTGTGAGTGCGTGTGTGTGTGGGGGTGGGGTCATGAGTATGTGTGAGGGAGTATGTGCGTGCGGGTGAGCGCATATGTGCATGTGCGTGAGTGTGTATAGGTGTGTGAGTGTGTGTGCATATGTGTGGGTGTACGTGTGTATATGTAGGTGTGGGTGAGTGTATGTGAGTGGGGATGTATGCATGTGCGGGAGTGTGTGTGTGTGGGTGTGCGAGGGGAGGGGCGGGGGTGCGGGAGTATGAGGGGGGCGAGGGATTACAGCGGGGGCGCGGGGGAGGAGTGCAGCGGGGGGCGGGGGATTACAGTGGGGGGCGCGGGGAAGAAGGGCAGCGGGGGGCGGGGATTACAGCGGGGGGGCGCGGGGGAGGAGTGCAGTGGGGGGCGGGGGATTCCAGCGGGGGGTGCGGGGGAGGAGTGCAGCGGGGGGCGGGGGATTACAGCGGGGGGCGCGGGGGAGGAGTGCAGCGGGGGGCGGGGGAGGGGAGAGAGAGAGAGAGAGAGAGAGAGAGAGAGAGAGAGAGAGAGAGAGAGAGAGAGAGAGAGAGAGAGAGAGGGGAGAGAGAGGGAGAGGGGGGTTCACGCGGGGTGGCGGAGAGGAGAGAGAAAGAGAGAGAGAGAAAGAGAGAGAGAGAGAGAGAGAGAGAGAGAGAGAGAGAGAGAGAGAGAGAGAGAGAGAGAGAGAGAGAGAGAGAGAGAGAGAGAGAGAGAGAGAGAGAGAGAGAGAGAGAGAGACAGAGAGAGAGAGAAGTGACAGGGAGGAAAGGTGGCTGGGAGAGAGAGAATGCGAGAGAGAGAGAGAGGGGGAGAGAGAGAGAGAGAGAGAGAGAGAGAGAGAGAGAGCGGAGGGGGAGGGAGTGAGTGGAGGTGGAGGGTGAGGGAGGGTTGCGGGAGGGGGAGGAGGAGTGAGGGTGCGGGAAGAGGTGGATGGTGAGGGAGGCTTGCGGGAGGGGGAGGAGGAGTGAGGGTGCAGGAGGAGGTGGAGGGTGAGGGAGGAGGTGTGCAGGAGGGGGAGGAGGAGTGAGGGTGCGGGAGGAGGAGTGCAGCGGGGGGCGGGGGATTACAACGGGGGGCGCGGGGAAGAAGTGCAGTGGGGGGCGGGGATTACAGCGGGGGGCGCGGGGGAGGAGTGCAGCGGGTGGCGGGGGATTCCAGCGGGGGTGCGGGGGAGGAGTGCAGCGGGGTGCGGGGGATTACAGCGGGGGGCGCGGGGGAGGAGTGCAGCGGGGGGCGGGGGAGGGGGGAGAGAGAGAGAGAGAGAGAGAGAGAGAGAGAGAGAGAGAGAGAGAGAGAGAGAGAGAGAGAGAGAGAGAGAGAGAGAGAGAGAGAGAGAGAGGGAGAGAGAGGGAGAGGGGGTTTCACGCGGGGTGGCGGAGAGGAGAGAGAAAGAGAGAGAGAGAAAGAGAGAGAGAGAGAGAGAGAGAGAGAGAGAGAGAGAGAGAGAGAGAGAGAGAGAGAGAGAGAGAGAGAGAGAGAGAGAGAGAGAGAGAGAGAGAGAGAGAGAGAGAGAGAGAGAGATAGAGAGAGAGAGAGAAGTGACAGGGAGGAAAGGTGGCGGGGAGAGAGAATGCGAGAGAGAGAGAGAGAGAGAGAGAGAGAGAGAGAGAGGGAGAGAGAGAGAGAGAGAGAGAGAGAGAGAGAGAGAGAGAGAGAGAGAGAGAGAGAGAGAGAGAGAGAGAGCAGAGGGGGAGGGAGTGAGTGGAGGTGGAGGGTGAGGGAGGGTTGCGGGAGGGGGAGGAGGAGTGAGGGTGCGGGAAGAGGTGGATGGTGAGGGAGGCTTGCGGGAGGGGGAGGAGGAGTGAGGGTGCGGGAGGAGGTGGAGGGTGAGGGAGGCTTGCGGGAGGGGGAGGAGGAGTGAGGGTGCGGGAGGAGGTGGAGGAGTGAGGGTGTGGGAGGAGGTGTGCGGGAGGGAGAGGGGGAGGAGGAGTGAGGGTGGGAGGAGGTGGATGGTGAGGGGCGCTTGAGGAAGGGGGAGGAGGAGTGAGGGTGCGGGAGGAGGTGGAGGGTGAGGGAGGGTTGCGGGAGGGGGAGGAGGAGTGAGGGTGCGGGAGGAGGTGGAGGGTGAGGGAGGAGGTGTGCGCGAGGGGGAGGAGGAGTGAGGGTGCGGGAGGAGGTGTGCGGGAGGGGGAGGAGGAGTGAGGGTGCGGGAGGAGGTGGAGGGTGAGGGAGGCTTGCGGGAGGGGGAGGAGGAGTGAGGGTGCGCGAGGAGGTGGAGGAGTGAGGGTGCGGGAGGAGGTGTGCGGGAGGGGGAGGGGGAGGAGGAGTGAGGGTGGGAGGAGGTGGATGGTTAGGGGCGCTTGAGGAAGGGGGAGGAGGAGTGAGGGTGCGGGAGGAGGTGGAGGGTGAGGGAGGGTTGCGGGAGGGGGAGGAGGAGTGAGGGTGCGGGAGGACGTGTAGGAGTGAGGGTGCGGGAGGAAGTGGAGGAGTGAGGGTGTGGGAGGAGGAGGAGGAGTGAGGATGCGGGAGGAGGTGGAGGAGTGAGGGTGCGGGAGGAGGTGGAGGGTGAGGGAGCGGAAGAGAGAGAGAAAAAGAGGAAGATAGAGAGATAGAGATAGAAAGAGAGAAAAGAGCGAGATTGCAGACATTCAGACTACAAGCCATCCCAGAGAGAGGTATTGATCCGAGAGCGGGGAAGAACCAAAGTGGCTCCATTATCGTTACAATTGCCATTTTCTTTTCAACAAGCTACAAAGCCTCTCCATAACCTCCGCTTGCGTATCACTTCCTATCACCATGGCCACCCTCCCTGGGCAATGACAGAGGCAAAGATTTGATGTTGCACCACTGACCAGCTCTGTCCATGTTGTATCCAAAGAGTTCGAACAACTCCAGTCCCTGGTGCAATTCCTTTTGCTTATTCTTTCAAAATGAACTGCAGAAAATAAAAGAACTATGCTATGTACAGGGAGTGAATTTCATCTGCTTGCATCAATTCAAATAACTCTTCACCCTAGAGATGTTGACCAGTGGCATCCTGTTGCCTTGCAGATCCTCCAGTTGTACTGCACCGTGTGGCAATACTTTGATGACCTTATATGGTCCTATCCATTTACGTGCCAATTTTGTGGACGTCGACAGGATTTGATGCGCCAGGACCAAAGATCCTTCCTGTACCTCATTAGTCCTTAAATACCTATCATGCAACCGTTTGCGTTCCTCTTGCTTTACCTGTAGTTTCTTCATCGCTGCTTCCCTATATTCTTCCAATGCCACAAGTCTTCTGATTGGAGGTTCAATACCCATGGTTCTGGCTCCGATTTCCTTCTTGATAATAAATTCGAAAGGTGCCAATGCCTCTTTACCATAGACTAATCGGAATGGACTTTCGCCAGTAGTTCCCCTTCTAGTAGTCCGAAAAGCCCACATTGCACCAATTAATGCCTGTGGCCAAGAACTTTGATGATCAAAAGATAAGTTGCGAAGTAGTCCAATCAAAATCTTATTGCAACTCTCTGCTTGGCCATTTGCCCTGGGGTAATAGGCACAAGACTTTTTATGGAAGATTTTGTACCTGTCAAATATAAACTGGATCAATTGATTTACAAAATGTGTGCCCCTATCACTAATAATTTCCAGTGGGCAACCAAATCTTGAGAAAATACGTTTATACATAAATTTAGCTACTGTTAAGGCCGTGCAGTCCACAGTAGCTTTAGCCTCTATCCATTTAGTGGCATAACATGTGGCCATCAAAATATACTTTTTACCCCCAGGTTGACCAGTTGGACTAATTGGTCCTATGAAATCAAGACCCCATCGTTCAAATGGGAGCCATCCTGTAGATATGACCAATGGTTGGAAATTCAATCTGGTTGGCGCGGGAGCACACCTCTGGCAGATGTGGCATTCTTTAGAAAACTGGATTGCA
Organism: Ceratopteris richardii; assembly: GCA_020310875.1. NCBI lineage: Eukaryota > Viridiplantae > Streptophyta > Polypodiopsida > Polypodiales > Pteridaceae > Ceratopteris > Ceratopteris richardii. The sequence goes on along the minus strand of CM035415.1, from coordinate 21,552,257 downwards.
TCCTTGAAAATATGAGGCCACCATAAACCTTTGTGGATGATTCTATGAGCCAATTCTTCCCCCTTTAGATGTCCTTCATTGTGTGCAGCCTCTAGCAGAAGATTTACCTCTTCTGGATAGACACACCTTCTCAATATATCATCCTGACAGTATTTATATAAACTTCCATTTATAAGAGAATATGCTTTGGTTTTCAGGAGCAATCTTCTCTTTTCTACAGGTGTCAAGTGTTCTGGGATCTTTCTAGTAGTAAGAATATGGAGAATTTCGTCATACCAACCAGTCCGAATTGCTACTAGAAAAAGGTTGCTATCCACCAATTCATCATTAATACCTGTTGCATTTTCGCTCATTGCGGTCCTGGACACTTGATCTGCCATGTAGTGCTCTTTTCCTGGCTTAATATGAATATCAAAATTAAATTCTTGAAATAGGAGTAACCATCTCCAGATCCTTCCAGCTACTCTAGGCTTGTTTATCAAATACTTCAAGGGCTGATGATCAGAAATAACAATAAAATGTACACCAAGGAGATAATGTCGGAATTTCTGAAGGGCAAATACGATAGCCAAACCTTCTCTTTCCGTTGTACTGTAATTTCTTTCAGCTTGGTTGAGTAGTCTGCTTGCATAAGAGATAGGTCTATCCACTTTGTGAGATGATGGTTGAGCTAGAACTGCACCAACAGCATGAAGACTAGCATCTGTATGCACATGAAATTCCAATGACCAATTAGGAACACTTAAAAGTGGAGCAGTACATAGCCTCAACTTTAATTCACAGAATGCTTTGTCGGCTTCAGCACTCCATGAGAAAGGGATCTTTTTACTGGTAAGCCTTGACAAGGGCTTAGCAATTTCTGAATACATCCTAATGAATCTTCTGTGATAACCTGCATGGCCCAAGAAACTTTGCACTTCCTTTGGGCTTTGTGGAATTGGCATGGAAAGAATAGCTGTAACCTTTGCAGGGTCAACCGTTATGCCTTCAGCAGATACTATGTGACCAAGAAGAGTGCCCTTAGTGACCAAAAAGTGACATTTATCAAGATTCAATTTCAAACCTGTTTTGAGACATTGCTCAAAGATTTCTTTTAGATTTTCCAAATGGTCATGGAAATCTTGAACTGCTGCCCTTCTATCTGTACCTAAAAATACTGAAAAGTCATCCATGAAAATGCGTAGAAAGGTTGTTAACCATTTTCCCAATATCAGATACATCGTTCTATTAAATGAAGCCGGTGCATTCTTCAAACCAAAAGCCATTCGAGTATAGACATAAGTGCCCCAGGGAGTGACAAAGGCTGTTTTGTCCCTATCATCAGGATGGATCACTATTTGATTGTAGCCACTAAAACCATCCAAGAAACTATACAAAGTGTGACCAGCTACCTCTTCAAGTACTTGCTCTGTGAAGGGCTGAGGAAATCCATCTTGAATAGTCACTTTATTCAAAGCACGGAAATCAACACATACCCTTATTTTTCCACTATTTTTCTTCGGCACAATAACCATAGAAGAAAGCCACCTGGAATGTTCTACTGGCACAATTATACCTGCTTCTTCTAATTTTGTAATCTCTGCTTTTACCGCCTCTGCATACTTCGGATTGAGTCGATATGGCCTACTTCTTATAGGTGCAGCTCCCTCAACCAAGGGTATCCGATGTAATCCAAGCTCTTCTGGTATTCCTGTTAGATCTTTGTAGGACCATGCGAAGACACTTTTGTAAGTAAAGAGCAAAGAAGTTACCTTCTGTAGTAAATTAGGATAATGCCACAACCAGGATGCCAAATGGACTTCTTGAGGGTTCTCTTCATCCCCTAAATTTACTTTTTGAACCAATGTTTCAGGACTGGCCTTGTTTGATAAATCATCTCCACTATATGCAGGAGTGGAGTTTAATTTATATTCTGCAACATGTTCTTCCATCCATCCTTGAGGTATCTGAGAAAGGAAGATCTTCTCTGCCCTTAGGTTCAAAATATTCTACCTCTGATACTTTTATTTGGGTTGCTTCCTCAAGGCTTGTGCTTTCCTGCAATTGCTCATTCTCCAACACCTTGTGGTCTTCATTGCCCTTTCCTGTAATTACCTTATCTGCAACTTCTTCCTCAATTTCATTAATCTCCACTGTGCAACACCGCACTTCCCATCATCCAATTTAACAATGTATCCTCTTCTTGGGGTAGAGAGGGCATTACCTGAGTATCCACCGTATATCCAGTGGTTTTTCCTGCGTCAAATCCCTCTTCCAAATGTAATTGCAGTTGGCTATTGGTGCTTGTTGAAATCCATAGTTTGTTTTTCCCCCAATCTTGCAAAGCTTTTGCTTGTCTCAGCCAAGGTCTTCCCAGGAGTAGAGGGTAAGAAGTCTCCTGAGGAAGTGCAATAACAACAAAATCTAGAACAAAATGGCAGCCCTGTACTACCATCAGTACCTTCTCAATAATGCCCAGTGGCGCAACCCGATGTTGATCTGCCAATGTAACCGTGAATGGTGCCAACTTGGTGGGGTTCAATTTCAGCTTCTTCATTGTAAAATCTGGCATTAAATTGATACCAGAGCCTCCATCTATGATCACACCTGTGAGAGCTTCATCTTTTATACAAACAGATAATCTTGAGCTTTGGTAGTCTGCTAAGGGTACAGGGGGAAAATCAACCATGAAACCATCTATACTAGGTGATTGGACCAAGTGAGCAGAGTGTATAATCTTCAGTAAGTCACTTCTTATTTTTGAATCCATCCTTATAAATTCATATAGACTAACCTTGTGATAAATACCTTTCAAGATCTGTTCAATGTTTACCTCCTGAGTGTTTTGTTGCAGACTTGTTGGTTGGCCCTTTAGAGAAGTAGTCATCTTATTATAAGCTCCTTCAATTTCTTCTTGGTCCTTCCATCCAGACTCCTTTTCTTCCTCTTTATCTTGAAATCCTTGTTGTTCATCTCTCTGGGTTGCAGCTGCTTGCCTAGCTCTAGTCATCATGGGCATTGCAGAGGATGAAACAGCATAAGTCTGGGTGGTTTTTCCTTCTTCATGTGGAGAGACTGCAATCATGTGAATTGGAGCAGGACGACCTCTTGGGCAATCTTTGGTATAATGATCCTTGGCCTCTGGACAATGTTGACAAGGAGGTGCATCTTCTGGGAGGGAACACCTATTTTGCATGTGGCCATATTCACCACAACGATAGCACATCAAGGGTCTATTATATCTAGGCTTTGCAGGCCTATTCTCCTCTCTGTTAGATGTATTAGAAGTACTAGCATAGTATGAATCCAAAGTTTGAGGGTTACCTTTCTGCTGTGTACCCTTGAGGTAATAGCAATCTCTGGCTTCATGACCATCTTTTCCACAAAATTGACAGCTTACCTTAATAGGGCAATTAGCATTGGAATGTCCATTGTTGTTACAGATTGTACACCAAATTTGTCTCCTTATATCCTGAGTGGTCTTCAAATCTTCTAACTCTCGGCGAAGTTGAGCTACTTCATCATCAGTGCGACGCAGTGGTGGCAAGACCTTCTCTTCTTGTTGATTTTGTTGCATTTTTAATGCTTCTAGTTCCCTCCTTAGTTGCTCAATAGGATCGAGATCTGCAGCATACTTTTGTTGTGTATCCCCTTCAAAATGTTGCCTTGCTTCTTCAATGCATGATGCCGCTGCAACAAAATCATTGAGGGTCGCATCCAATCTAAGAGATTCACGAAGCTTCTGCTGAGATGACCTGGGCAGAGCCTTTTCTATCCACTTTTTAACCAAAAATTCACCTGGAGCATGTGACAGACGTGCAACAAGTGCTTTTGTTCTAGTGTGAAGTTCATGAAAAGATTCACCTGATCTTAGCTTCAAATTCTCTAGCTGATCTAGAGCTCTTTCCGAGGAATCACTTGGTCGGAATGTCTGTGAGAACGCCGCCTTCAAAGCCTCCCATGTAGTGAAATGGCCATCTGCATATTGACTATACCATTTATCCGCAAGACCCTCCAATGTGGATGGAAAAAGTGCCAACATTGCATCCTCTCTATTTTGTAGACCTCTTCCACGGCATAAAGAGATGAATCTCCTCACATGATCATCAGCATCCTCATAAGCATGTCCCTTGAAGGTAGGGAATTTGATGTTTAATCTGGAGAGCAAATGAGAGAGGTCCTCCATTTGTACTGGTGTTTCTTCGGACGTATCTGAGGAGAAGTCTAGGGTTCTCCTATACCTCTCTTTTTACAATGGTGTCGTACCCAAATCTATAGATAAATTTAGGGAAGGCAGAGGGGAGGTAGACTCACTAGCCGTGGTTATTGCTAACTTGTTAAGGCTCCTCCGAACACGAAGAGACTCCTTATCTGCTGGTGTATGGGTCATGTACCTACTTGCCAATGTAATAGGGCTAAAAATACCTCTCACAAAAATGCAAAGGTCCCACCCGGCGTCCCAAACTGTAGAGGAGGTACTGGGATATCCGCTTTTAACAAAAGTAGAGATTAAAGATTAACACATCCAGTACGTCACCTACTCAAGGGGGGTTCTCTTTAGGGAAGTATACCCTTTAACATTTCTGTGATCAGGTAGATAATAAGGATTGCACAGAGTGGTACATACTTCAGAAAATATGAACAACTATTGACCAAGAAAGACCATACACTTCTTGATTCGATTCAGATGATTACAAGATTTGTCAAGGAAATGCTCAAAAACTAATGCTCAGAGCTTCGCAGTACTCTATGCAGATAAATACAGATCAATACAAATGATGAAGGAATTGCTCAAGAGAATAGAGCTTAACACAAATAGGTCTCACAGAAAAGAAAGAAACTCCAAGACACTCTCTTACACTATAGTGCTCATAGCCCTCCACTGAGAAGCCTACCCTCTGTATCCACACTACAGAGTAGCTCCTACAATAAGCTTGAAACCACCAAGTGCAAGAGAGAACTTCTGCACGTATACACGCGTCAAAGTAACTCCAAAAAATGTACCCCCAATGAGCACAAATCCATTGTTTTTATAGGCTTCAATAGGCCAAGAGCCTTGCCGAATCTTCACGTCCATTGATCACACGCCGAATAATCACCAAAAATTGGGGAGTAGGTCAGTTATTCCTCTTGATTTGAATTGGGGCCACAAAAATAGGTAGTCGCTGTGAATGGTTCGCGGCCACATTTGTTTATCCACTTTTACTCTTGGCAATACACTTTTACCTTTTCATCTGCAAAAAATTCACCTCTTCCGGACCTCTCCTTGACTAATCTGAGTCCTTCCTCCGCCAATCAATGAGTTTTGGGAAATTGCGTAATCAATAACTCCTGGAATAAAGGTATTCTGAGGGCTACCATTTATGAATGAAACCTTCTCATGAATACATGCTAAAGCATAGATTGTGGATGGAGAAATCTCCGACTCTCCCTTCTCCAAAGACTTGAACAAGTTCTCTTTAGTATCATTCGGCCTAGTAATTATATCACTGTAACACTCACCATTGCCCAATCTACCTTGTTCTTGCTCTTGAATTCCCTGGTGTCAGCAATAATCTTGGCCATGTGCTCTTTCTTGGTCTCCTTCGCAAGGTTATTAGCACGCTCTCCTTGATTAGCAACAATAAAATGAGGGTCATAAATTCCAGGGAAAGGAAACATCTGTTCCATAGAGGGTCGAAGCTGGTTCTGCAGGTCGATGTCCAAAACCTTCGCCCGTGACTTTTTTCTCAATAAGCTTGATGATGCCTATGTTTAGAAATTTGAGTAGTGCACCGAAAGACAACGCCTCTTGCCACATCAAGCATACTTGAGTTGCCACCACTTGTCTGAAGGTAATGAAAAACTCATTGGTGAGGCCGTCAGGACTCGAGCTTTTCCTGTTAGGAAGCAAATCGATAACTTCTAGAATCATAGTATCTAAAGTGGGAGCTTCAAGAAGTGTCTTCATATTATGTGGGATTATAATTGATTTAACTCTAGAAAAGGTCGCCATGCAATCATTCCTCTAGGAAGAAAGAGACATCAAAATCCCGAGGAGTTGGGTAAAGTGGTTGGCAATCACTGAGCTATTTTCTTCTTCCATCTTGCATTCAATCCCATTGATGTATGTCAAATAGGGGATACCATCCTTAGATTGTTTCCTTTTTAAGAGGACACACATCTCTTTGGTAGGTTTGTCAACCTCTAATTTTTAATAGCCCCATCTAGTATTAAAAGTTGCCTATATTCACTTCCTCTTCAAGATGCCTCAATCTCTGATAGAACTTTTCTCTTTACATGCGACAAAAATTTTATAGACTCTTTTGGGTCCTAACTAGGATATGTTGAGTCTTCATAATCAAGATCCTTCACATTCTGGCTACTGATGAGAGGTTGGCAAAGGCCGATTTCGAAGCCTCGATAACCTCTTCTTGGATGGAGGGGAAAGAGGAAGACATTGAGTTAGTGTGAAACTGGTAAACAGATTGAAGGTGAGAATAATTGGGTAGTTTCTTGAGATCGTAAGGTCAATGTGTTGGGAGAGGAAGGCTTGGCCCCCCTTAAAGATTATGTTCTATGTGATATAGCTTCTATCAAGTTTGTTTTTCTCAAATCATCCCTTGAATGGAGGCCTCTTTCTTCCTAGAGGAATGATTGCATGGCGACCTTTTCTAGAGTTAAATCAATTAGAATCCCACATAATATGAAGACACTTCTTGAAGCTCCCACTTTAGATACTATGATTCTAGAGGTTATCGATTTGCTTCCTAACAGGAAAAGCTCGAGTCCTGACGGCCTCACCAATGAGTTTTTCAATACCTTCAGACAAGTGGTGGCAACTCAAGTATGCTTGATGTAAAATGTGTCAGCACACGTAAATATCAATGGCCAATTTTGAAAGGCTATCAAACTAAACTGCTCTATTAAACAAGAATGCGCTTTGCCCGCGCAACTATTTGTCACATTGCTGCAGAGATACTCGGCTGCCTTGTGAAGCCTCATATGGACTAGGGCCATATCCAAGGTCTCTCACTTCCTCTTAGTCAAGGCCAAATGATCATGAGACTATTTGCAAATGACACAAATGCCTTCCTGCATAATGATATGACCAACATTGATACCATTTGGGGATCCCTGGTGGAATAAAGTAACTCTATGATCTAAGGATCCGATTGCTTCAGACAGATCTGATATCAAACACCATTTGGTCACTCTTTTGTATGACCAAAGATCTCAATTTTAGACTTACTATGAGGTCTTGTGCTCTTGTGAGCAAGTGATCCACTTAGCTTAGTGGTTAATTCCCAAGGATCTGGAGGAGGTCTTGGGTTCAATCCCCATTGGGGACATGGGGAGAGTATTTTACCCACAGAGATTTAGAGCCTTCTAGAAACATCCACTTGAGTTAACTCGAGTTAACTAGGACACTTGGTGCACATGCAATTACATGGACACATGGATGGTCAGTAACTGCCTACCCAAAAAGGGAGTCCCCTAGAGAGAGCTATATATTGAGGCATTTGGCTAGGAGGAGAGTCATCTCTCTAGCACGTGGTGGTCATAATCTTGCATTAGTATCAGAGCTCAAGGTTGAGCTTCCATAGATACCTTGACGCATTGTCATCACGTAAGCCTCAATGGAGATCTTGGTGGATTCATGAGCATTTTTCTACGAGCATTTATGATGTTGATAAAGAATTTTTTCCCATCCTCTTCTTTATGCGGGTGTTCTTACCGTCTTTTCTGTGGGGGTGCTCTCTCTTTCTGTGGGGGTGCTCTCTCCCTCTATTCAAATTGGCAAGAGAGGATGAGTATTCTTCTTCCTCTCCATTCGGTTTGCGGCAGCAAAAGGCGATAACTCGTTTTAATATCTCTAAGAGGTCTTTCACGGTAATTGAACTCGCGACCGTGTTTTATAGGAAACTTCGCCAAATCCAACTTACCAGCACTCCTTCATAAGTTATTTGATCATATTGAATCCTTCCATGTTTATCATACCATTATTCTTTTCGAATAGTTCTGCAAGGCGCTGCAGAACCTCACAAGGAAAAGGCTCAAGAGCTTCACATGCTGGATCTAGGAATTGATCACGCAACGTTAAGGCGACATTTTTTATGAGATAAGCTTCATTCGTGGTGGTAACTAAGGTTTGTGCCGATGGCAGTAAAAAGATTTGATATCACAACCTCTCCCTGCAACGCTGATGAGCTACCACAAGAGCGACGCTATTAGATTAGTATAATTCAGATATTATACAACTTTTGCTACCCCAAGCAAAAGATTGAGCAGATGCTGCTGACGGATTTGATCGCACGACATCTCGAATTAAAAGACTCTGGCCTATCCTCTAGAGCAAGCGCCCCAAAGAATCCAGCTTTTATATTAAAGCCGATAAAAGATTAAGAAGGATGAGCCATTTTTTCACACAATCGCAAAGCAAGACCGGTTTCGAACCCGCAATGTCGATATATAGATGCTTCTGTTATATATTGCCGGGATTTGTCATACTGTTTGCATTATATAATTGGTATTTTAAATCTTTAAGGTTCACAAATAAAAACGAATAGTTCTCTCTGGCCATCAAAGTCGGAATTCGATTTGTAAATATATGCGATCGAACACGTTGTTCCACACCAAAAGATCAAACTCCGTTTGATATTCATTCATGTATGAAATGTTTCTCGATTTGGTTGGTTGTTCGCTAGGAGGTCTTGAACCATTGACCTCACGAAGTATGATAACCAATCTAACTGGGAGGGCATCATCTTCAAGACATACATACTCCCACTCCATCTGCTAGGCTTCATAAGAAGAGACCTTGAAAAAGGATTATGTGGCTCTTCCCGAGGATCATTGGAAGGACGAAGCTATGATCAACGCTAAGTATTTTCCAGTTTTTACTTGGCCTTAATGCTTGATTAGTCTTGTTTTCATTAGTCTACACTTAATCCTAGATGCACATTGAAATAGCCAAGATTTCAATCGATTAATTCTAGATTAGGATAATGAAACAATCCACTTCTCATTCCAAGCATTAATTTGCATTAAGGAAATACTTGGTTTAAAAAAGGATCCTTGTGCATCAAAGAATGTATTTTGGCAGTTTAATTCCATATTTCCTTTCCGTTGAGTAAGCATTTTATTGAACCACAAGGATATGTTTTTATATCATAGTGCATTAGGACAAAGGAAAGGCTATACATGCATCAAGATTGCATGATATACATTCTTAGTACAAGGAAAATTCATGCATCAAGCTCATGCATGATTGTTGCATTATTTTTTGGGCATGCAAAGAACATGCATGCATACACATGTGAGCATATGCATTTGCATGTAGGTACATGCATTTGCATGATAGAATGGTGTGGGAGCGATTCTCGATGGCTGGTAAATCAAGTCAACCATCTCACTAACAGCACACGCAGGGTACTTGGAGCAAGCTCAGGTTCAATGGGAACTCAAGGAAATAATTAGTAGTACATTTGAAACCATAACCTATTGTAAAGAAATTGAGAAACAAAATAATCAAAATGTTTCAATCGTCATGTTCATCCTAGGAAGACATATGCTCTTAATTCTTGAAAGTGATATTAACTGAAAGAAACATATGCTCTTAAATGTTTGGAAGGGATATTAACGAGTATTTCACTTACTTAACCCCGTATCTTTCCTTTACCACAATTCAAAAGAGTTCACATATGTTTCATAATATGTAAGAGCTAGCTTTCTTTTCTTTATGATCATGCACGATAAATTAGAGATTCACATGTTAATCATATGATAGCTAAAGTTCATTCAAACATAGAAATCCATACGGATAGCGATTATTGATTTTAATTCTCCGAACTCACTGCACAAGTTTCCATTCATGCGAAGAAAATGCATAGAATACTTTCTTCAAGTGCCATTCTGAAATAACGGAAATCAAGTATCGCATTGATGTTTATCATCTATAAATCAAATCTGATTGGTCGGGTTGCAAAAATTCTCGATTTCATGTGGTAAGTACATAAATTTATTCTATAGCATCAAAACGTTCGTCAATAGTGTCAAAATTGTTTGCTTGTTAACAACGTTCTATTGCACATGCACACAAATCATCAAAGTCAATCAGATTAACATTCCTATCGTGCATGATTTAAAGAGTATCGAACAACAACGGAAACTTTTCTAAGAGACTTAGAGTGGAAAATCAATTAATCAAGATTTTCTCTGCAGTTGAACTCCACACAACTATGGTGATCAAAACATTGAATAGGTATGAATAGTAGTGCATTTGAATTTGATTAGAATAATATGGTGAGAGTGCTCAGAAATGATAAGTGAACTCATTCCATGTCCTCAACGATAACAGAACAAAGAAGAGGTAAGATTTTCCTCAGCGACCTTCACAAGTTTAGCATAAACTAAGGCAAAGAACCGTTATTTTCGAACAGTAAGCAATGAGGAGGTATGTCACTTTTAGAGTCACAGAAAATTTAGATTTGTGTTTGTACAATGATGGATCAGCTAATAGAAACAAAACAGATGAAGCGCAATGGAAATCATCGCTATAGTGATTTGAAAAGTTAGTTGCAGAAGAACAAAATCTCATTATAAGATCTGACTTGGATCTTCACAGGCGCCAATGCTTCTTTTGATGACTGTCTTTTATTACCAAGTAAATCATAGAACTTCCAGAGTAGAGCATAGGTCTCCAAGATATGGGGTGTCTTTCGGCTTCTTTCTACTCTTCCTTCAACCGCGTGTTGGATTTAATTATGCAGGTGTATGTAATGATGCCCTACCTGATTAAAAAGATTGTTTTTCCTAATCCTACTAAAAACATTTGATATCCCTGATGAGAAATTTGACATTGACCACAAAGCCACTAGACCAAATGCAACACAGTGGCTGAGATGGTGTTGTTCCAACTTCGGATAAGATAATCAATGTTAGAAAAATCTCTACTATTTCCTTTGCTAATTCTCCCTCTATCAGCCTTCTCTCTCCGCTGTTCTTCTCTCCCTCTGATCTTCCTCTTCTATGAGCAGGCCTCCTTATCATTGCTCTGTTATCTCCATTAACGTCCTATTTTATGTGTGCATGCAGGAATAGGAATAAAAAAGAAAAGAAGCCTCCTTCAACCTTTTGCGCTACTGCTTCCAGATCATAAATGTGCTTCCCCTTTGTTTGTGTTTGCTCCTCCCTAGATCGTATCCAAGGTCTACGCACCTCCCTCTTGGTCCTCCTGCTTCCATCAGATCAGCACCATAAACTTCCCTTTTTCTTACGTCAAGTGTTGTCAGCTCACGATATCGACCGTTCGCCCCCTTTTTTCCATAAGTATTTTCACACATAGTCACGAACGTATCTTTCCTCACCTTTCTAAATCTACTCCTCTGCATGCGCACTTACCAACTCTACTTTGCATTGTTTTTCTCCATGTCTTCCAACATTCTCTTCAATTATCTCATGCGGATAGATCAACTATCCTAATTGACTCATGACAAAGACTATTGGGAATACGAATCTAAGATAGTACTATGCTCTACATATCATGACAAAAATCCTCCAAAAAAAATATTGGTTCTAATGGCAGCAACCCAAAAAAAAAGCACCATAGCAATAATGGCTTCAAAAGTAAAATATCTACTCCTAACATATCTTTACAAATAGTTTCTTTCTTTGATCTTGTAGCTCTAACCCGATCCAAGATCACCTTTATCTTCCCTTGAAGAAATAGAAACTCTTCTATGTATCATCATCATGGAAGGATATTTCTCCTAATTCCATTTGTCATACCTGCACTATTTTGTAGAAAGAAATGCTTCATCTTTCATTACTCTGTTCCTTCTCCTCTTCAAGCATATTTCCTTAGAAATTGTCGATGCTTCTCATCTCTTTTTTTTTATGTTGTTGAAGGTTCTTGAGTAGAATACGGAAAGAAATACTCTACGACATTCACACCCTCTAAATCTCTGCTTCCTCCGGATGCACCAAGACCTATTTTCTTGTTCCAAAATTAATGATCAGCTTCATAACATATTGCATGTGCATGGGTAAAAGTAAAGTGCCTTATGCATGGCCATGTATTTAGCCCTATAAAATGTATACTCAAAAATGCATTTATAAACGTTATGGTGCAAGCAAGAAGGAAATGGCATCTGATGTCGAGGCGGGTGCTCTCACGCACATACAATCCATGTGAATATACATTAGCCCTTTCAATCACTTGTAGTGCATAGGTAGGAAAAAAATATTGTGCCTTGATGCAAGGTCATGAAATGCGACCCTGCCATGCATGCTCTTCATGCATTAGGAAAAAAATTGGTGCATAGAAAGGGTAATTGGCTTTCGATGTAGAGGCTTTCCACTCACCATATAAACTTATTAGATTTGCATCATGCAATTATAATTTTGTTGGTTGTGCAACTGGACGTGCACCTATGGGCATGAATGTGTGCACATACATTTTGAAGCATGCATACTATAGATGCAATTATAAAATCATAATGCAAATGAGGAAATGGTTCTCATGATTTCTAATCAAAGCAACACACTCTCAACGCTTTCTAAAACGTGTTTTGACTTCTTGTACTTTTGTTCATCTACATCATCTTCTTGCCATCACTTCTTGGACTTTATTAAACATACTAAAAGATGAAAAGTATCAATTCTCAAAAAAAATAATAGGTATATACAATCCATAAACAAACTTTTGTTAAAAAAAAAATTTTCATAGAACATAAATATGCAATGCAAAGTAGTTGTCTTCCATACAAACCATTTAAACTCAAGATCTTGAACTGGCTCTTGATTAATACCTGTTATCAAAAACTCATAAAGATGATTAGTGTAATAGAATCATCAAATTAATCATATCTATTTTAATCAAGTATTTTAATTACTTCATAACTTATTTTTTTGATGAGGGAGAAAATAAAACTCCTGTTCATATCATTTTTTTTATGAGGGAGAAAAATAGAAAACTCCCATTCATATCATATTTTTTTCTTGATGAGGGAGAAAAATAAAAAAATCCCATTAATATCATTTTTTTTTATGAGGGAGAAAAATAAAAAACTCCCATTCATATCATATTTTTTTGATGAGGGAGAAAAATAAAAAACTCCCATTCATATCATTTTTTTTTATGAGGGAGAAAAATAAAAAACTCCCATTCATATCATTTTTTTTCATGAGGGAGAAAAATAAAAAACTCCCAAAACAGCATGTTCATTGATAAACCAATATTTCAAACATACATTATGTGAGATTGTTGAGCCGTAGTGATTCACGTCGGGTTCAAATGTGGTAGCGATTCGCGATGGCTGGTGGATCAAGTGAATCCTCTCGCTAACAATGCACGCATGGTGCTTGGAGCAAGCTCAGGCTCAATGGGAACTCAAGGAAATAATTAGTAGTACATTTGAAACCATAACCTTCTGTAGAGAACTTGAGAAACAAAATAATTAAGATGTTTCAATCGTCATGTTCATCCTCGGAAGACATATGCTCTTAATGCTTAAAAGTGATATTAACTGAAAGAGACATATGCTCTTAAAGGTTTCGAAGGGGTACTAACGAGTATTTCACTTACTTAACGCCATATCTTTCCTTTACCACAATTCAAAAGAGTTTACATATGTTTCATAATATGTAACAACTAGCTTTCTTTTCTTTATGATCACGCATGATAAATTAGAGATTCACATGTTAGTCATATGATAGCTAAAGTTCGTTCAAACATAGAAATCCATACACAGAGTGATTATTGATTTTAATTCTCCATATTCACTGCACAAGTTTGCATTCATGCAAAGAAAATGCATAGAATACTTTCTTAAGGTCCCATTCTGAAATATCGGAAATCAAGTATCGCATTGACATTTATCATTTATAAATCAAATATTATTGGTCAGGTTGCAAAATTCTCTATTTCATGTGGTAACTACATAAATTTATTCTATAGCATCAAAACATTCGTCAATACCATCAAAATCGTCCGCTTGTTAACAACGTTCTATTGCACATACACACAAATCATCAAAGTGAATCAGATTGACATTTCCTATCGTGCATGATTTAAAGAGTATCAAACAACAACAGAAACTTTCCTCAGAGACTTAGAGCGGAAAATCAATTAATCAAGATTTTCTCTACGGTTGAACTCCACACAACCATGATGATCAAAACATTGAACAGGTATGAATAGTAGTGCATTTGAATTCGATTAGAATAATATGGTGAGAGTGCTCAGAAATGATAAGTGAACTCATTTCATGTCCTCAATGCCTCCTTCACCCTTTTGCGCTATTTCTTCCAGATCATAAATGTGCTTCCCTTTTGTTTGTGTTTACTCCTCTCTAGATCTTATCCAAGGTCTGCGCACGTCCCTTTTGTTCCTCTTGCTTCCATCAGATCAGTGCCATATACTTCCCTTTTTTTTTACGTGAAGTGTTGTCAGCTTTTGATATCGACCATTTGCCCCCTTTTTTCCATAAGCATACGCACACATAGTCCCGAACGCAGCTTTCCTCACCTTTCTAAATCTACTTCTCTGCATGCGCACTTACCAACTCTACTTTGCATTGTTTTTCTCCATGTCTTCCAACATTCTCTTCAATTATCTCATGCAGATAGATCAACTAGATCAACTATCCTAACTGACTCATGACAAGGACTATTGGGAATAAGAATCTAAGATAGTACTATTCTCTACATTATATCATGACAAAAATCCTCCAAAAAAATATTGGTTCTAATGGCAGCAACCCAAAAAAAGCACCATAGCAATAATGGCTTCAAAAGTAAAATATGTACTCCTATCATATCTTTACAAATAGTTTCTTTCTTTGATCTTGTAGCTCTTACCCGATTCAAGATCACCTTTATCTTCCCTTGAAAAAATAGAAACTCTTCTATGTATCGTCATCATGGAAGGATATTTCTCCTAATTCCATTTGTCATACCCGCACTATTTTGTAGAAAGAAATGATTCATCTTTCATTACTATGTTCCTTCTCCTCTTCAAGCATATTGCCTTAAAAATTGTCGATGCTTCTCGTCTCTTTTTTTTATGTTATTGAAGGTTCTGCCTTCTCCAAACCATCTCTTGACTAGTTTCTTTCTACCTTCATTTTGAATGTCATATTTAATATCATAAACAAGTACCATGTCCCCTTCATTTCCCTTCTAGGTTTTGGGCCTATGGGATTTTTCCAAACCGTTCTTATTTATCTCTCTCCAAACTTTGAGTTTGGCCACAATTTCTTATGAAAAACTCAACTTCTTCTAAAAAACCTTCTTCCTCTTTCCACTTGAAGGATTTGTAGATCCTCCCTTATCATCTCATCCTTCCAGAGCAAAGAGATGCAAGCTAAAGAATGCGACTCTACTCGTAACATCAACTTTTCACAATACACTAGTTGTGCTAGAAAAAACCCAATAGTTCTAGTGCAGATCATTCTATCTGTGTGCAAAGCAAAAGGAAAATATTTTCACTAATTCTTAATCTTTCCATCACAAGCTTTTGCAAAGGCTTTAATGATCATGGAATGCCGCTGTTGGATCGTTCCATTAGATTCTCGGTTATATGTAATGGTGATTGATAGATAAATACCGTACTTTGCAAAGAAGTCCTTTGATTCTTGAGAATCATTTTCACCTTTGTCAACAACTACCTTATTAATGTATCCAAACCTATAAAATATATCTTCTAATAGAAATTTCAATACATTGATTGTCTATTTTCTGTCTCAAAGCTCATCCTTCCACATGGTTTGTCAAATCCTCTCTTGCAAGCACAATGTATCTCATCTACTTAATTCCTAGAGGAATTGCTACTAAATCAATCACCTACTTACAATAAATATTGAGGGGATATCTAGGATGCAGTTCATCCTAATGTTTCATATTTAAATATACTTGACATGTTTAAAGTGTGGCCGTGTAACTTTGGACATCCATGTAGATTGCTTGCCAGCAATACCTCTCTTTTATATTTTCATAGATACCTTGGAAACCTTTATGTCAACCCATAGGGAATTGTGCATTTGATATATAATATTTTCTCTTGCGTCTTTATTTCCTACAACGCTCTAAGGAATTTTGCTCTTTCCAAATTTTGCTCTCTAGAGAAAACCATCTTTTCATAAGTAATTAATTCATGTCCTTTGAGTGTTTCTAAGTATTTATTTAGAACAATTTGCATCTCAAAACATACTTCTTAGGTACCTCCCCATTTCTTTCAACTCATTTTCATATTCATTCTCCTTGACTCTCTCATTTCAACACATAAGTGGCTCTTGTGCACTTTAAACTCCTTCCCTACCTTTCTTTCTAGTCCCTATGTTCGGTTCTCATCTCCCTTTTAATGATTCAATAATAGATTTTGACGTCGTAGTGTGTTGTATAACTTATACTCAATTCGTCTTGTATATGCTTGATAAGTGTGAAAAGTATGTACTTGTGAACAAAAAAAAAGCCGAATTCTTCTTTAGTGGAACTAATTGTGGCTTCATCATCATATATCACTCGAGATTCCATGTTAACTGCTACCTTATTTCTTTTACATATATGAATAAATTCAAGGTTCAGTGAATTAATATGCTATTTATCTAAGCATAGAAATGTCAACAATGCAGCAAGTTATTATCATTCTTAGTAGCTACAAGCAACCTATTTCCACTATGATGTTTGCTCCAATTAGATACTCTTTATTGCTCTTTAACATTTTCACTATCCCCTAGAGACTTCCTTGGATTTTGGGGTACACTCTCTGAGGATTGTTTGGAAATTTAGCTCCCAATATGATGGCATATATTTGCCCCTACTCATCTTCCTAGATAATTGATCATCCTATGCCTATCATGCTTGTATATATAGTAATATAAATTGGTTTACTGTTAGGATAATAAGCATTTTTAAGCAATGGAGCTTCTAATAGTGCCCTTATCAATTTTTTTCATCATGTGAGTGTGAATTTTTATTCAATGAAATATTTGAACTTTTTGTGGTAGTTGATAGAGTGGTTTTGCTATATAAGAAAAGTCTAGAATCCACATGATATAGAAAACACGTGCATCAAAAATTGTACTCACTTTAGTAAACAAGCAGCAAGTTTCTTTTATGTTTTGAATTTCATAAAATTTCTTCTAACATGTTTATGTCTCTTTTCACCCAAATAAACTTCCCACAATCAAGGCCTCTTGCGTTCCAAACACTTATGTCTTAGAAAATAATGTTAGATGCGCTTCCTCTATCTGAGTGAGAATGCACTCATAATCATTTATATGTGTTGACAACACGATTGCTCCTACATCATCCACATTTGAATCTACATGAGTGCATCTCCATTTTGTGTCTAGGAGGAACTCTGTTTCAAGTTTATTTCCATTTTATATTCTATCTTTTTTGTATTTGGAGAAATAAGAAACAAGATATCAAGCGTGAATACTTGAGTTCGAAATTGAATTTCAAAGCCCCATCACAATTTTCATAAACTACCCATGACACTTAGGTGTGATAAAGCCTACGATTTTGAAAAAAAGTGATGATTAATATCTAGGCAATCTATTCAAGACTATATCTATGCACATTGTAATGTGAATTGGTAATCCCACTTGTGTGTAAGCTCACTTAGATTTTGAATAAGCTATTAGACCCCTTTTAAAGCAAGCCCCGTGCTTGCTTAAGTGATTTTAATAAACTTTTTTTAGCCATATCTGGATTGTAGGTTTATATGCATATGAGAAATATAGCTCTTAGTGTTTAGCTCCGTTTCCTTATCAAATTGTACTAATTTCTTGTAATATTTGGTTTTTAAGAAAGCTATTACTGTTTTCTACATTTATCCCAAAGATCATATCCAATCTCTACATATTTTAACACACATAGTTCTAGAAGTGAGTAGTGCTTTGTGCGTGTGTGTGCATGCCTAGTGGAGGCAATAACTTGACTATCTGGGAGGCATTCGTTCTCACAAAAGGAGCGAAAATTTTGTGTGCACTAACTTGCATTTAGATATTTGATTGCGTTTATTTTATGTATGCAAAATCTCTTGGATTGAGTCCTTAAGGGTTGAAAGAAGTATTCTTTGGGTGAACAAGGTTCTATGAGTATGTTTCGGATGCCACCCATGCTTAAAGGTTGCATACAAAAGTTGATCTTTCTCTCATGAGTGGAATCATACCATTTCCACACAGAAACAAATTCAAGGCAGAATAAGGAGAGTCTAGTGAAGGACTTTGAGGGAAGGAGATATGTTATATGAGGTCAAAAAGCACACAACCAAGCAAAGGGAAACCTAGTGGCCAAGGTGAGCATCAACTTCATTTTTTTAGTACTTGTGAAGAGGTGGAATCTATTTTCATTGCTTAGTTCTCATGCATCAAAGGAATAAGCAGAGTGCATCAGAGTACATATATTAGAGTAAAGCACTCAAATCAAGAAGTTAGACAAACAAATTATCATCCATGAAGATCTAGAATATCTTGTTATCTCATGGGGAAAGGATTATGGGGTTTCATTAGTGTCATAAATGTTTGACGTAGATTGGGTATGAATCCAACTCCTAATCAATTAAAGATTTTCAAGGAATGTGTTGATAGAGATCACAGAGTCATATTCATATTATCTCAGCATTTTGGCAATGCCATGATAGGCATATACAGTTTTAGATACTCCACTTGAGCCAAAGCTAGGAAGATGAAGTTGAAGAGTGAACTTAAACACTTGAGGAAAACACCTAGTAACAATATAAATAAGTATATATGAATATCACAAAAGTATGTGATGCGTTGGGATCCATACGTTGTCACATACATGATGATGTCCTAGTTGCATATAGCTTGAATTAGCTTACTGATGATGAGAAGTGGAAGGCTTTTATAGCATCTGTGTAGGTCACATACTTCTCCCCTTGATGGTCTTTGAGGAGATGAGTTTTGGAGGTTCCAAGGCCAAGCCCAATGACGCCCAAGCATTCTATGCAAGTAAAGGTAGAGAAAGAGGAAAGAACCAAGGGAGAGGAAGAGATAGGCAAGGGAGAGGATAAAATGGTGAGCTACAAAAAGGAATTCTTTTCAAACATGTAGGTGTCATTCACAAATGGAATGTGGATATAAGTGATGATAGTCATCATGCTATCACACACATAGGTGATGTTATGTTCTTCATTTCCTCACGTTCACAAAGAATCTTGTTTCTATGGGTCTAATGGTTGAGAGAGATTCACAGGTCAAGTTCAATCAGAATGGATGCTTTGTGGAACATCCTAAAGAGGGGTACAGATTGATAGCCATTTACAGGTATGAGGGAAGGTTATTCACCTTGGATATGAAGCATAATTTCAACCACTCAACCTACTTCACATATGGAAGCACGAAGGTATATGAATTCAACATATGAAAAAAAATGGATGGACATATGAATAGTCATAGATTGAAGGGTGTGGAAAGGAATAGCTTAATGTTTGGGTTACCAAAACCTTATAAGAGAAACCTTAAAAATTTGTGTAACGCTTCTTAATTGGGAAAGAAGACTAGGTTTCCCTTGAAGAAGAATAACTATTTGAGTTATCATACACTTGATCTCATCTATATCGATGTTTGGGGACAACAAAGGAGAATTCAAGTGAGAGTAATAGGTATTTTGTAACTTTCATTGATGATTAGAGAAGGATGACATTGCTCTATCATATGAAGCATAAACTAAATGTCTTTTACTACTTCAAGAAGTTCAAAGTTATTGTTGAGAAGGAATGTGATAGATATATCAAGTGCTTAAGGTTATATGGAGAGCGAGAGTGCTTCTCCCATAAGCTCTATGATTTCTAGGAGACAAATGGCATCAAGAGAAAAATTACATGTAACTACACACCAGAACAAAATAGTGTTGTAGAAAGGAAGAATAGGTAAACTTATGAATGTGTTAGGACCATGATGAAGGTTATGGGTATGCCTAATTGCTATTGGTCTTATGCAACAACCAAAACTATATACATCCTGAATAGAGCTCAAACATCCGGTATACATGCTACCACACCTTTTGAAGCTTGGTATAATAGGAAGCTAGATGTATCACACGTGAAAGTCCTTTTTTTCTTGTATATCTTATGTATTGATTCCAAGTGAATTAAGGAGCAAGCTTGATAATAGATTAAAAAAAGGTGTGTCTCTATAGTGCATGCATGTGAGAAAAAAAGGGTTACAAATGCTATAACCCCACAACAAAGGAGCTGAACATATCAAGGGATGTTAGATTTGATGAATGTTTACCTTGCTATGCTACAAATGTATTTATGCAAGGTAATGAAGACCAAGAAAGAAGGATTTCAAGGGAAGAATAAAAAATC
The DNA here is from genome assembly GCA_020310875.1 of Ceratopteris richardii. Lineage (NCBI taxonomy): Eukaryota > Viridiplantae > Streptophyta > Polypodiopsida > Polypodiales > Pteridaceae > Ceratopteris > Ceratopteris richardii. Next base: position 21,531,955 of record CM035415.1, on the reverse strand, counting down.
ATGGTCCTTAGTGGACAAAATGATTTTGAGTGTTTACTCATCTTGGAATTAAGAAATTCCTACATCAAGCCAAATGTGTGATTTAAGGATGAAGGGCGGGGATAAAATCATAGAAATAGAAAAAGATGAAGATTTATGGATTGAGAAGAAGAGAGATATGAAACATGAAGAAAAAAGTTCAAATTAGAATTTGAAAGCCCCACAACACTCATAAGTCACCTATCAAACTTAGCTATGATAAAGCCTATAATTAAAGAAATGTGATTTCTGATATCTGTGGAATCTTTTCAGGACTATATCTACACAAATTAAACTTCACATTGGGAACCCCATGTGTGTATGTAAGCTCGTTTTGATTTTGAATAACCTAGTAGGCTTGTTCCTTAGCAAGTCCCCCTTCTTGCTTGAGTGTCTTTAGACAAATTTCTATAACCATATCTAGGTCATTGATTTCTATATGTATGAGCTAGATAGATGTGAGTGTTGAGTAGACCTCCATTACCAAATCATACTCATTTCTTGTAATATTTGTCTCCTCAAAAACTTATTTTGGTCTCCTAACTTCTTCTCAAAGCTCATATCTAATCTCTACATATTTTGAGAGAAACAATTCTAGAAGTGAGTAGTGGTCTTTATGTGCATGCCTAGTGAAGGTAATAACTTGTTTATACTAGAGGCATTGTTTTTCACACTATGAGTGAGCATTTTGAGTGAGGTAACTTACATTAGCAAGCTCATTAACTCTAGATTATGTGTGAAAGAGCTTAGACTCAACACTTAAGAGTTGTCAGAAGCACTCATTTGATTGAATTGAGGTTTTGTGAGTTTGCTTTTAAGGCCACCCATGCTTCAAGGCTGCATGGGAAGTTGATCTTTCGTTCATCATCTGGTATAGTAATTATCATCATAGGAGCTACTAGAGATGTATATACACATGTAGTGTCATGGGAATCAAACCAAAAGGCCTTTCCATGCTTGGAGAGCGTTTGGGAGAAACAACTTTTTCTCTTTCTCATTAATGAAAGCATATGCTCCTAGTTGAATCCACTTAATATTTTCTTTCGTAAACTCATATCTTGTTTTCCTTTTATCTCTCAATGTTGAATATTTCTTTTCTTTTTCCATGACTTGATTACTATCATCAAGAAGTGGAATCCATATTATCTTAACCTTTTTTTCAACCATTTTATATTTTATCTCTATAGAGACTTCTTTTCCATTATTGATAAGTCTAGACATGGCTATTTTCTTGTACATAGCAAAAGAGTGAAGATGATTAACACAATCATGTATCCTTCCACTGATCAAATCTTGCAAATCCAAGATCGTATGATAGAAAGATATATCATAAGAAATTGAATAGATTCTTCATCATAATAAAAAATTTACATCCATAAAACCTTCTTTGATGGTGTGCCTTGTGTTGCTTTTCCCATTTCTTCAACTCTAGTAAAACACATAATGAAAATGAAGTAGATGATAAGAGTGCTATGAAACTACATATAAATGTCTTTATATTCTAGAACTTTTTCTAGAACTTTTTGTCATTTAAGCTTTTATTACCCCGACTTATGAAATCTTTCGGTTAAAACTTTAATCATCAAGTTCCTCAAGAATTGGCCTTGTTTCAAGAGAATTTCTAGTCCTCATATGGTCAACACACACCATCATGAACTAAAGAACCTTCTTGCCATCTTAATTTGGAACCTAGCGTAGGTTGAGACATCTTCCATGACTCTTGTTTCCATCCTAAGTGTAGTAACGTATGGTTGTCCTAGTATCAAAAATTAGCTAGAATGGTTTTGAACAGAAAAGCATTGATAATCACTCACATCGCTTATTATAACCTGCACTTGAGGACATTCACGATAAAGGTCCCCTACCATCATATCAGAAGCACAATTTCTCCATCTAGGATGCATATTAGTTGTCCACTTACCTTTCATATGCAGCTCTTTCAACATAAGGTTAATTTTGGACCCATTGTTAGTAAGCATAGGTACATGAATATTAATATTATCTAATCTAACTAGTTTTTATATTGTGGGGCAAGTCCAATGGTCCTTCATATAATGGCTAGAAGGAATTAAATTTATTAGGATCTTTTCACTAAATATCTTTCTTCATTTGCACATGGATGCATAATAATTTCAATTTGATCAAAACATTTTTCTTCTTGTGCCTATACTTGTGAAATCTGCACAAGAAGAACCTCATCTATTCTTTCATTTTTGTGAGCTTCACTAATTTGTTTTTGTTTGTGTCTCTAGAGATCGACTACTATCTCTAAAGATTCACGTTTAGATATCCCTAAAATCTCTCTGAGAGTAAATTCATTTATATCATTAAGCACTCATTTCTCGAGAACTTGCTTCAAGTTACTAGCTTGTTCTATATGATACTTTGGCATATTAGAAGAGTCATTAGGTTTTCCTTGTTCTCTTTTAGTTGCCTTTACTTCTTGCTCATGAGGAATATCTAATGTTTGCCTAGGTATCCAAATCTTAGCAGAAGTTGGATATTGAATTTTAATAGGATTTTGATTTGCTGGATGTATTAGTGTTGATGTAACAATTTTTAAAGGTCTATTTATTTGTGTTGGTTGATTTAGATTTGGAGTTTGATTTTGATCTTGTAGTGCTTCTACTTGTTTCCTTTTCGTTCTTTACTTTGCATCCTCCTCACTCACCCTTGTCCTTTTTTCCTCAACTATAGCTCCATGCTGCATTGATTAACACTATTAGGTGACTACTAGGAGTATATCAACTAGGTCTTTCCATTCGGTTTCCCCCCGAATTCCCTTGCTAGATTTTTTTTAAAGGTTTGTTGTGCATCTTCTCTTGATCTAGACTTTTTACCACTCTTGATAAAACTTCCAAATCTCCACTATCAACAATCACTTGGAAAGCATATGCATACATATGGCAAGTTCAAGAAAAGTAGCTTGATGAACTAGCGAAAAAGTTCTCCCAAGTCAAAATTTATATTAACCTTTTCACTAGTTTTACATTAGACCATCTTTTTGTTTATAAGCTCCAACTTTTAAGATAGCACATCTTTGAAACTTTCACACAAATACATGTTGTGCTCCAAACAATCACACCAGATACATCTCTTAATCTCAAAAATCATTAGTGGTTTGTTTGTTGTAGCCTAGGAAGATTGAGGCTCAATCATTTTTCATACACTTTGAGTCATAAGATCATTGAATTTATTAAAAATTTCCTCCATTTGATTAGAATGAAAAAGGTCTTTCATAACTACTCAATTTTCTTGTTGATTTGAAGCAGATTTGTATGTCACTTGCATTTACTCTTCTTGTAAATCTTCCTACTAGTCTTGCATGAACTTTGCCAAAGTTCTCTATTTTTTTACAAATAGTTTAGCTACATCTTCAACCTCTTCCCATTCTTATATAAGGACAAACTGAGATTTTATGTCTTGCAACTACAAAAGCAGTTCCTCACCATTGTTCATATACACTTCCCATAAGAAGAACCATATATTCTCATCCTATATGGCTTTCTCACCATACGCAAATACATCATCGTACTGTCGATCAAAATCTCTCTTGATATCTAAGATTGATGTAACTTTATCCTTATGTATCCACTTTAGAATTCTTGTCGATGTTACTTTGTCCACATCCTTAAGCATAGAAATCTTAAGGGTTATTGACTTATATTGTGATCATTTTGTTTATGCGTCCATCACAAGTTAGTCATGTAGATGTAATTGGGATACATACACAATGTTCTATATAATTTCTAAGTGATTCATAGGTGTAAGTCCAGTCTCAAGATATTAAGCTTCTAGTTCATATTCTTTACAAAATAATGTTACATTTTATTGTTTAAATAACTGCTCTATAGTGATTGTATGGCACTTATTCTTTTCTTGTACTATGAAAAATTAGTCATCAAATTAATTTGAGCAGTTTTGTATGTCCCATAACCCATTAGGAAGAAAGTTTTAGAAAGCCTTGGTACTTAGTTACGTTCTGAAAGAAGTTGGAGAAGCTTGGAGAGGCTTGGAAAGTTGAGTTTTCAAGAGGTGAAGTTGGTCCCTATTGGGAAGGGAATCGATAACCTATCCAATATCAACATTCTTAGATAGGGAAGTCTAGATGGAAACACAAAATAAATGGAATTCTCTTAGACCTGATGTTAGAGATGGAATCCCTATTGTCCTTTCTTTGAGAGTACATAAGATTTGACATACCCAAAAGGTGAGTGAAGTTGCTAGCAAAAAAATCTTTATTCTCCTCAACTGAAATGCATTGCACTCCCATGTTGTCAATCATATACAAAATCTCTTCCTAAAGTAGTTTGTTCATTAGGAGTTTACACATTTCTTTTGTAGGCTTATCCTCTTTCCTTGCCCACCAATCTTTAAACTAAATTTGCAGATACTATCTCTAGAGTTATTCTTTATATCTAAGTTGTCTTTTGATTTTTAGGAGTCCTATCTATGGGAGAGCCTATATTTATTCACTTTTTCTTCAAGACATAATAGTCTACAATACAAATTTTCTCTTTTTGTGTGATGACTACTTTGAGTCTCCCTTTGAGCCTTGCTAAGACAAAATTGGGACTCTTTGACAACCTTCTTCTAGCACTTAGCCAGTGATTCAGTGGTAACAAAAGACTCAATCCATCTCAAAGAGATCATTTTCTCAACAAAAGGAAGGGAAAGGATTAAAGAGTCTGTATTTTCACATTCTCAATAGCAACACTTTTAATAGTGCGAATCAGTTTGAAAGAATATAAGTACAAACCTCAACATTTCAAGATCATTTCTACGAAGCTCATTGAATTTTTACCCATTTTGAAGCCATTTGAGCAATCAAATTTCCACTGGACTTACAATTTACGGGCTACATTTCAGCTTTCTTCAAGTTCATATCTTGTTGCTTTTGAGTTCCTTGGTGTAGTGGAAAGCAAAAATGAATCATTTGGAATACTTCAGGCTAAAGATAATCTTGATAGGAAGAACTATCTAATTTGGTATTAAATGATGAATTAGGTTTTTGTTAAAGAAAACTATGGAACACAATGGAAGATGTTAACAAGCAACCCCACAATTCTTATACTATGTCCTCTATTATCAGAGATTCAGAATCCTCTTCAAGTATGGTGAATATATCATCTCCATCTATGCAAGAGAAAGTTATATGGCATGGGAAGGATGCTCAAGCGCATGCATCGATTGTAGTTTATGTGAACCTGCATATTTCTCCACACATTTGGTCATGCACTACTTCAAGAAAAACTTGGGATACACTTCGTTCTTTGTATCTCATATGTAATGAAGTATATATTGCCTCCTTAAGAATGCAACTTGAAGATGTAGTTATGGCTAAAAAATGATCCAGTTGATGTATATGTTACATGCATGACGGATTTGAAAGAGAAATTGACAAACATTGATGAGATGGGTCTCGTTGCATCACTGATTTCTATAGTACTCAAAGGGTTGTTGGAATCTTTTCAAAGATTCACTACTATACTTCATTTGGTAAAATTAAATCCAAATATGTAGAATTTTGATGACGTTGTGTCTCTTCCTTTGCAAGATATTCAATCATGATTGAATAGAAGTGGCTTGATGGAGGTGATTGAATAGAAGTGGCTTGATGGAGGAGAAATTCTGACACCCATAGGTCGCATGTTAGCCTTGAGAGTTTCTAATAATTGTTTGAGGGTGTCCGGTTCTATTAGCTGTGCATCTATTCTTACAGAACTTAGAGCTATGGCTTTAGTGAGCAAAATTTCTGCTTGTGTCTGCAGAAAGGCTTCCTGTAAATAAAATTCGTTTGCAAGCGCCGCATCTCTGGATACCTTCATATCTGCAACTTGTTGCTCCATCTTGTTTACTCTTTCCTTCTGATTTTCCAGCTGATTCTCCCTTCTTTCGATTTCTTGAATCTAAAAATTTACGGTTCTGGAGTATGACTCCTTTTCGTGTCGGAGATCTGATATTAACTTCTGTGTCTGAGCTTCCTTGGTCAAATAATGTTTGAGCATGTTGTTGACATCTGATAAATTTTCTTTTGTTCTTTGAAGTTCTTCTTCTGTTAGCCTAGCTTGCCTCTGTTGTTCTTGGTTTTGCTGCACCACTTCATTGAGTTGCACTCTGGTCTCTTCCAATAGATTACCTAATGCTACTCTGGCATCTTCTTGATCCTTTAGATCGATCTTCAACTGACTGATTTCCGCCTGTGCTTTGCTTAGTAATTTGTCCTTTTGGTTGAGATCTGCCAGTGCGGTATCTCTTTGATCGGCAATTTTCTATTTCTCTGCCAGCTGGGCTTGGAGATGGGTAATTTGGGCGTGCAGCTGATGGTTTTCTGCTTTGACCGCATCTATTTCTTCTTGCAGAGGCGTGATATCTACTTCTAGGACGTCCACCTTGTGTTGTAGCTCATTCCGAACATTATCTGTGACTTCTCTCATTTGGATTGGTAATTGTTGTGATAGCTTAATGAGCAATCGACACATGTTTGCAAGTTTAGAGATTACGGGAATCGAAGGAAGTGGGAGATGTTGGCGAGGTGGAGATGAGGACGTGGTGAGGAGTTGTTGGGAGTTGGGTGGGGAGTAGTTTGGGGATGAGGAAGAGGAGTTAGTGGGTTTGTTTGGGTGAATGGGTTGGATGGGGATAATGGTTTCGATTGGCGGCTCCAGTGGGGGAGTGGGAAGAACAGAATTTGACTGTGGTACCTTATCTCTGGTGTGTTGTGCAGTTTCTTTGGCTGTGGAGTCAACTGCGTTAAGCAGCTCTTTGAGAACTTCTTGAGCAATTTGTTCCTCATCTGCTTGCTGTTCCCGCTCAGATTGTTGCTGGGATGCTTCTTCTATAGAGGTTGTGTCGGCTTCTGTATGATTCTCACGACGATTGCACGGATGATTCGTGTTGCATCGATGTTGCGGTGCCGTTGAATTTTTCTTCATCATGTTTTTCTTCTTCCTTGTCGTCATCTTTGTTTCCTTCGACTGATCCCTGTGCTTCACTCTCAGAAGAACTAATTCTGATTCTCTTCCGGCGAAATAGCTTAGCTCCTCTTCATCTTCTTCATCATTGTCCCATAATTGTACAGATTCTTCATGTCACAGAACAGGCCCACGGCGTGGTGGTTGTGCTGCAAGTATTGTCGAAAAAAGGAAGGACAAGATGTGCGGCAATCTAGACCTTGGCATGCCTCCCTTGTTCACCTGTTTAATTATTGATACGCACTCTCAGTGAATGCGGTGGAAGAAGAATGATGCGAAATTGACTGGTTCTCGAGCAGCTAAATCGATAGCGGAGTAGAAAGGCCTAGAGATGCCATAAGTTCGCTTCTGGAGGTTAAGGATGGCTACAAGGAATTGCAGTGCAGATCTTTCAGGTTCAGGTCGACATAGGATTGCGTACTCGTTTGATGAATACCTAGGAAATAATTCTATCATTCTTGCGACTGACACACTCGGGTCATTTTCCCGACCTTGCCAAGGGAGTCTAAACGCTTCTGCAAAAGCTTGGAAGGTGATCAGTGTACGGGATGGGAGGGAAGTGATCGGCCAACTCTGCTCGGTGGGAGGTGTGTTGGCGATGGTGGAGATGATCTGGGCAAAGAATGGGTGGGATTCCACTGAATGCCAAGGCAGTTCAGCGAAATTGGATAGCCCACGAATGCATAGGAACTCTCCTACGTCGGCAAGGAGTCCATCACGGAAGGCGGCATAGTTAGCCAAAGCTTCCATGGCGCACACAGAGACAGCAATCACAAACACAGAGAGCAGAGGGTATGCACAATAACACAAACCACACAAACACAATAGCGATTTTCGGCGAAACAGAAAAGGTTAAGTAGATGCGGTGCGTGGAAGAGCAATCAAGAATGACTAATCATCGCGCGGTATTGAGATGATAATTCTTAACTTCGGTATGCATGTGTGAGTAGCTGGCAAGGGCAGGGCGGCTGTGGACATAATCAGGTATCAAAACGCGGATATTTACAAACTTATTTTATTAAGCACGCCAAAAAAGAAAAGAAAAGAGAACGCCAAAAGACGCGGCTAACCGCCGAAACGTTTTAGTGTGGATTAGAAGCTTGTTGATACGGCCGCAGCTTTGATCCATTTATCACCTTTGGAAGAGGAATTCCGGTCAAAGTGGTCAACCAAAAAGTTGCTGGGCCTACTTGTTCAGCAATCCGGTAGGGACCAAACCATAGTAACTTGAATTTGCCAGTAGAGCGATTCGACTTTGCATTGTAAAAGAGTACAAGTTGTCCCACTGAAAAAATTGGAGTCTTTAGATATCGATCATGTGTTCGAGCTTGTCTTAGCTGTACTTCCTACATAGTCAAAAAACTGTGCCATCGATGCTCGTCTAATTCTCTGAGTGTATCCAACCGAAATGATAGTGATTCTTCAGGTAGCAGTTTCTGAGCGATTGCTACTCGTAAACTTGGTATAACTATCTCCATCGGTGCTATGGCTTCCAATCCATAAGCTAGTTTGAAAGGGGTTAGTCCTGTTGTTACCTTGTATGTAGTCCGATATGCCCATAATACTACAGGTAGCAGTTCATCCCATCTTTCCAATGCTTCTAAAATGAGTTTTTGAAGCATATTCAACAAAGTTTTGTTTGTACTCTCAGCCAAACCATTTGCACGAGGATAATATGGTGAACTAAATTTATGTGTGACTTGAAACGAATGTGTGAGTGCTTTCATTAAATTGTTGACAAAATGAGTGCCTTGATCTGTAACAAGTTCTAGCGGTAAGCCAAAACGTGGAAAGACATCCTTCAGTAGACACTTAGCTACCGCAACAGCTGTGGCAGACCTTAAAGCCCAGGCTTCTATCCATGTGGTAGCATAATCAGTACATGTCAAAATATAACGATTATTACTGAGGATTGCTGGTGGTGTAATAGGGCCAATGAAATCTAGACCCCACTTCTGAAAGGGCTCTAATGGCAAGACAAGTTGTAGAGGGAAAAGATGATGTTGCAGGGGCTGTCTAGATCTCTGACAACTATCACATTGTTTGACAAACTGTGATACATCCCTGTACATAGTAGGCCACCAAAGACCACTTTGCAGAATTTTCCGGTGTGTTAAGTCTGCAACCAAATGGCCACCGGAAGGAATTGAGTGAGCCAAATTAATGACTGAGTTAACTTCATGTAGTGGAATACAACGAAGTAAAACTCTAGTGTGATCTATATAGTATAATTCCCCAGCAATCAACCAAAATCGGCGACTGAAAACTAAAATTTTCCTTCGTATTGCAGGAGAATTCTGAGTAGGAGGGTATCCATCAGTGAGGAAGGTCAAGATCTGATCATAATATGTAGATGGCATAGGTGGGTCTGTAATTTCATCATTAGTCAGTTCAGAGACATAAATAGCCGGTGTTGTGTCATCTATACCCACCGGAGCTTCACCGAAATCTAAGCGAGAGAGAAAATCTGCTAAGGCATGTGAACTGCCTGGCCGATGAATAACTTCGTAGTCAAACTCTTGTAAAAGCAGAACCCATCATGCTAATCGACCACCTAGATGTTGTTGCCGAACTAGATAGACAAGTGCAGCATGATCTACATGAAAAGTAAATCTACGGCCCAGCAAATAATGTCTGAATTTCTTGAGAGAATATACTAGACCTAGACATTCGCTCTCTGTTACAGAGTAATTCTTTTCAGCACGGGCTAATCTTCGACTTGCATAGTACACTGGTCTGAACCACTTATCGGTTTGTTGCATTAGAACGCTCCCTATTGCTATATATAAAGCATCAACAAATACATGAAATGGGTGATCCCAATCAGGAGGCTGTAAGATTGGAACCTGTGTTAGTAATCCCTTTAGACGATCAAAAGCAGTTTGACAGTCCAGGGTCCAGTCAAATTGTCGAGGAGTCTTGGTTATCAATCTGTTTAGTGGTATTGCCAAATGAGCAAGCCACCGTAAGTGTCGACCATGCCATCTTACTTGGCCCATGAAGCGCATTACTTCCTTAGGTGTAGTGGGTACAGGTGCTTCTAACACAGCTTTGATTTTATCTGGATCCACCTGTATACCGTGTGCAGATACAATGTGACCAAGTAGCTTTCCACATGAAACCGTAAACACAGATTTGTTTGGGTTCAAACAGAGTCTGTATTCTCTGCACTTTTCAAAGCAGCACCGTAAATGGAACAAGTGTGCTATCATCTTACCGAAAATCGAAAAATCATCAAGATTACTTGCATAAAAGAGGTAAGGTAAGGAGAAAATATTTCCTGCATACACCTTTGGAACATACTTGGGGCATTTCTTAATCCAAACCACATAACAGTACATGCGAAAACACCCCAGTTGGTAATAAAGGCGGTCTTTGGTATATCCTGTTCAGCCATTCTAACTTGATTATACCCACTGTACCCATCTAAGAATGAATACATTTCATGTCCTGCTACTCTATCAAGCATTGTGTCAAGAAAAGGTAGCGGAAACGGATCAGGCACCGTAGCTGCGTTCAGTTTCCGGTAATCTACACATATTCGTAACTACTTATTCTTTTTAGGGACAATAACAATTGGTGAGATCCATTCAGCATGCTCTACTAGTATAATGAATCCGAGTTTGAGTAGCCTATCAATTTCTGCCTGTACCTGTGATGCATAGTTTGGATTCATCCGGTAGCTCAGTTGCTTAAGTGGTTTTGCTTCCGGCTTCAGCATGACCCTGTGTTGATAGATGCACGGGTCCAAACCCTTCATATCTTTGTAATCCCATGCAAATACATCAGAAAATTCTCGAAGTACTTGGATTAGATCTGCTTGAAGTAATTCCGGTAAGCTCTCCTTTATCTTAACAGGTCGTGGATTTTCTTCATCACCTAAATTGTAAGTGGTTAGTTGATCTTCTAGAACATAGAATTGTCGAGGATTCTCTGTATCCTCAGCTGGCTTAAAAAGTTATTGTAGATCAGCGTCATCTATGGTAGCCTTATCTTCTTTCATATCTTTTTCTGTTACAGACATCACCGTACAAACTGCAGGATTCCAATTATCTACAACAGATTGTAGATCAACAGTTCCTAGGGAGATCAAGTCAATGTTATTTTTCAGAAACTCTTCTTCTCATCATCTGACAACCCATCTAGCATATGGACTGGTTCTGCAAAATACGTTCTAGCATGCAACTCGCAAGGTTGTATAGCATCTAATTTTACAACGTATTTACGATTATTATCTTTGAAGGTGAGTTCCTATGCAGACCAATCTTGTATCACCTTAGCGTGCTTCAGCCAAGGTCGGCCCAAAAGGAGATTATAATCAAGGGTGGATTCTGGTAATTCTAGTATGACAAAGGTCATTTTAAATGTTGTACCTTGTAAAGTTATTGGCACATTTCGTACAAGTCCTACGGGATGAACTCTTGATTGGTCGGCCATTCTGACGAAAAACTGAACTGGTTCGATTTCGGTCCACCCTAACTTTTTACATAGTGCAGCAATAGCAATGTTGACACCAGATCCTCCATCAATTAGTACCTGTGTGATTTTATGATTTTTATACCATACCGTAATTAAAGGAGCTGAATGATCGACCGTAGAATCAGGTTCCGGTTGCACTGTTGCTGTTGCTGGAATGCAAGAAGGCACAAGACTAAACTGTTGTTGGAATTGTTGTCACACTCCCGGTACTAGTGCAAGTAATTGGCCCAACGGAAGAGTGATGGATGCTTTAGATAAAATTTCCCAGGCCTTTTGTGATTGGATTGTATTTTCCACAGATTCTGAAGATCATGCGCTTGTTGCAGATGATGTGCCTACTGCTGAATTAGAATCCTGTTGTTGTGTTCTATTAGCAGCAGACAAGGAACTAAAGGACTGACAAGGCATGGCAGTCAGAGAAGAGAGTCAGAGGGGAGAGAAGGCACAAGCAAACAAGGGAGTCAACGACGATCTGGCAAGTAGGCCAATAATTTTCTTCATGAAGAAGCAAGTACGAGCATTCACGCAGATCTAGCACTAAGGCATCCCTTTAATTTTTCAAAACCCTTACACCAATTAAAAGTGATTCTCATCACTAACAACCCCTGTAAATACCATGTTCACCTTTTTGTAGCTTCATTATGTGCAAGCCGAGGAGTCCTCGAGCTTGAGGAGCCTTAGAAGTAGTTGCTTACCAGTTTTCGTATTTTTTAGATCTCGTTTGAGCCCTCAAATAAGCCCTAGAACCTAATTTTTAACTAGGCCGGACACTAGGTCTGGACAGGGCCAAAACCTAGTCAAAAACTATAAATAGAGCTAGAGAGCTCATTTTTGGGGTTAGATTGTAATTGAAATGAAATTGTAAGAGCGTTTTGAAAGTAATCTAAGAACTCCATTGCTTCTCACTCTTTGTCTTGCCGTGTGTGCGTGTGTGTGTGTATGTGTGTGCATGTTTGTGTGCTTCTCACTCACTCACTTGTGCCTTCACTTGCTCGAGGTCTTCATACCATCCTCACGTCTTCCCGGATTGACATTAAAGGAGGTGCTACTCATCACTGAGCTACACCAAATTTTGGCGCCGTTGCCGGGGATTGAGCTTTGAGGACGAGCGTGTGATGGTAAGTCGTAGAGTTGACCCGTTGGAGTTGTAGGTATTTTCTTCACATTCATCTATTTTCTTGTTTTTTCTTCACCATCTTCATCACCATCATCATCATCACCATCTCCCACCTCCATCTCCATCATCACGAAAATTTTCAGTTTTGATCATATCACCATCTCCACCTCATTTCCTTCATTCTACTTGTGAGAGAGAGCGAGAGAGCGATATTGCTTGCACTGTTTTTTGCATGTTTCTTGAGCATTTTGCAGGTTCTTGCTGAATCATCATCCCCAGCACATTGCGCAGGTACGAAAAACTCAGAAACTGTCTCTGCGTCGCCGACCTCTGTCGATCGCGATTGACAGGACTCACGACCGACTCTGTCAATCGCGATTGACACTGTCAATCGCGACTAACGTGTCGATCACGACTGACAGGCCTCGACGGACACCTCTGTCAATCGTGATTGACAGACCTGTCGATCGCGATTGACAGGCTTTTCGGCAAAAACTTAGGGTTTTAATTTTAAGTTTTGGGAATAGTTTTTGGGCATATTGATCTAAGCAATTAGTGATTTGTGAGGTCCCTACATGTATGTTTTGAGAAAAATCTTGAGATTTGTCTGCCTGTTTAAACCCTGTTTTAGCACCAGAACCCTGAACTGACATAACTTTCTCATACGAAATCCGTTTGCTACGATTCTTGTTTTGTTGGAAAGCTCGTGGGGATTATTAGATTGGGTATTTTGAAGTTGACCATACCCAGGGGGAACAAAATTTAGGGATCTCAAGAATTGTTGTCCAAAAACTCACAGTGCAAATTGGTATTTGTGATTCATGAATGAAAGTGAAGGGTTCTGTATTTGGAATTTAAGTCTTGAGCTAACTTTGGAACTCTTACAGATCTATTGAGAGCATCGAAGGGCATTCGAAGCAAGTCTAAGTGCAAGCTTGGGAACACACGTCCTAGGCACACTAGGGCATCAACACAAGGAAAGGAACTCAAGGTTGGAATGTTCTCAACTCCCTCTGTCATTTTCTAGCTCAGTTTAAGTACGAATAGTGCTAGAAATAAGCTGGGGCGACGGTAGGCAGTTATCAAGTTGAAGACTACCTAAAAACTCAAGTTCAAGTTAAAAACATAATCTCTGTACTGTCGATAACATAAAGGAAAAGAACCTAACGTGGAACGATCAACCTAAAAGTATGAAGAACATTCAAGTATTCCTGACGACGTAATATCAGACAAGACCTTAAACATGATAAATAACTAAAAAGAATCAAGTGACTGATACCGATTGATCGGCAACGAGGTTGTACTCTGGGCAAAAAATTGGGCTACTTAAATGGGCATATGAACCTTAGATCAGGACGACATCTAGTAAGGGATAGACAAAGCCTTAGGTCTTCAGAGGCTAGTGTCAACCACACCGCTAGGTCTTGGGCCCAGCAGTTGAGCCACCACTCATACTACCCTAGCTCTAAGACCAGTGAATCAGAGATGTCTCAAGGCATGGACAGACCTACAGGAAGTTCAGGAGTGCCATACTTGCACAGAGTAGAAGGCCCATACAAAACACAGTTGGAATACCTTAGGACCAACCGATTAGGTGCTAGCATCTATGAGGACAGTCTAGGAAGATCCGTGGTCCAGATTAAAAATCCTGATTAGTCCATTGGACTAGAGCACCCAACTGTCAAGTTTGAAAACGGAGCATACTTGGACAAAGAAGGAACCATATACGTAGTCACCAGTCACCCAGATAGGACAGATGAATTCGGAAATGTGATCTCAGAAGCGGATTTAGGTGACCTGGAGCAAGGAAATACCGGTGTAGAACCTAGATCCCCCCGAGGCAAATCTGTTCTTACGAGAATTCTCACTCTTGAGTGGATTCCCCAAGACAACAAGAGCATAGATCTGCTTCTGAACCGAGAGACTGATGAAGCCTTTTGGAGGTATAAATCGGATCGGCCAAATGATATAGGAACAATCATGATCTATGAGTTTAAAGATCCTGATAGCCCAGGCAGAGTGACCTACCTAGATTACGCCTCAGAGAGGATCTTTGTGGTTACAGAAAATGATAGGCATGCTTACACTTGGAAGGGTGAATTCGGTTTCCCCCAACCAAGATCGAACGTGTCCTTTGGTCACCCAGGAGCTGGAACCTCCCACGCTCATGGAACTCAAAGAGACAGACATAGAGAAAGGCCGGAGGTGAGCTTTGCCAACTCAGGGGGCAGAGAAAGAACGAGGACGGAAACCAATAGAGTAGAGCCTGAGGTACTTAGAGCCCCAGGACATCGAAGAAATGCCGATGATTTCCCTCTACCACGACCTAGAGAGCATACAAGGACTTTAAGACCAACTCAGCTAGTTAAGTCCATGAAGAATTACTTCGATGGCATCGGAGATCCATACGATCATGTGGCCGAGTTCAGGCAAGTCTTGAGAGCTGAACAAGTGGAGGATTTATTCATGCAATATAATGCCTTTGGTCTAACCCTTAGGAACACAGCCCTTACGTGGTTTCAACCATTGAATGAGAGACAGTTTAGGAGCATAGACCAACTCCTAGAGGCTTTCATTATTGAATTCTCTAAGAGTGGCATAAGACATAACACCTCCTCGTTGATTCACAGCTTCAAGCAAACCCCTCAAGAAACCGTGAGACTTGCAGGAAGAAGATTTAGGCAATACTTAGAAAGATGCCCTGTTTCGGAGCTACCCACACCAGCTAAGCAAGTGGCTTTATTCTTGGATGGATTGCTAAGTACCAAATTGAGATCTTATGTGTACTTGAAGGACCCTAGGACCATAGAAGAGTGTGTACGCATGTGCATTGACATCGAGGATAACCTAGGGGAGGAGTTAGAGCTTTCCAAAATATACAAAGATTCAGATAGTGCCTCTAGCCTCTCTTCCACGCAATCCACATCAATTGAGGAACTCGCTGAGAAAGTGGCACAGAAACTAGGTGTCACTAGCAAACAAATCCCAAGGTTTGCCCCAGTGAAAAGATGTTATACTTGTGGTGGCGACCACCTAGCGAATGTATGTCCCATTACGGCTCAACCCCAAGTAAATCCTAGTAGCCAGTACTGCACCATAGAACGAAGATACACAAATCACACAGCACAAGACTTCCCATACAATAAGCAAGCTGCTAGGCAAACCTACCCTCAGCCATACTCTCAACAAGGCAGATACCAGAACCAATACCCGCCACAACAGTATACTAGGCCTCAGCAAAATTACCAACCGCAATATCAAGCCCAGCAAAGGCCTCAGCCTGTGTTAGCACAGCAGCCCCCTACCCCAGCTAATGTGATCCCAGTAAAATATGCAGCTGCAGAAGAGAACCTGAATAGAGCTATAGTCCTTGTACCACCATTGCTTTCTGAAAGTGACCCGAGTGACCATAGCTTTGATTTGATGCATATTGACAGCCCCCAGGCCTACTACATGCAATCTCCTGAACATGGTGAGTCCTATTACAGTGAAGAGCCAAATGAACCTAGTTGGGAACCAGAGTACACAAATGTAATGTATACAAACCCTAACTCAAGACCCCAACCTAGGCAAATAAGACCTTCATTCCCTAGAGGACCATGCTACAGATGTCAGGGAGATCATCTCATTCGTGATTGTCCCTTGCCTCCACCTACACAACCCCAGTCAGTGACGATCCAGGGCTATTGCCAGGAGTGTGGAAAGGAGCATCTCTTATGAGACTGCCCTAAGAATCCTAATAATATGCCAAAAATCACTCCAATTAACGTTATTGGGTTAGTAGTAGACTCCACAGGGAGTGTGACTTCCACTGCACCGGTACAAGTACTCACTAGAGCCCAAGCCCTGCAACAGAACCAAAGCGTAGGCCAGGAAAAGAGCCCAGATGTTAGTGAAACGGAGAGCATGACAAAGAAGACAACTAGAGCTTGGAGAGATAGTCGTGAAAGAATGAAAAGACAATGGGCAAAAAAGATGAGTGAACTCGAGGAAAGCCTCAGAGAAACAAAGGCCAGGATAACTGAACTCACATCTCAAACTCACTCTCACACTACCCCACCACTACCATTCCCGTCTCCATCCGACCCGCCACCTTCCAACCCACCTCACACAATTCCACCACCCCCTAGAGTAGGATCAGTCCTAGCAGACCCCACTCCCGAGGACCTAAATATGATGCTTAAAGCATATCAGGCCAGAATCCAAGAAGTACCAAACGTAACTAATCATGAAAAGTGTTACCCTAGAGCAGAACTAGAGCTAGAACGAACCAAAATTTGTGCCAAAATGGTGGAATTGGCTCAGACCATGTTTGAGGCCAGTCGCCTATTTAACATCTCTAGTTCAGCGAAGACACAGTTGCACTTTGATGGACTGCTAGAAAGAATAGAGAAGCTGATTGCACAATCAGAAAACGAACCCGTCTCTCAACACAAGGACAAGGCAAGTGAAAGAGTAAGCATTCCTACCCAGGAAACCTATGTGCCTGAAGCTTATGTGCCTAACTCTACGGAGCCAGACACATCATCTTCTATGAATCGATTCACACCAGAATTCCTACGCAAGATTCAAGAAGACAAATGGGCTAAAGAGAGTGAGGTCCCACCTCCTATTGAGCTTGTGGATGATGCACACGACCAATTCCCACAAGACATTCCATCCATTTATGAGGAGCAGGAGAGCACCCACTCTCAAGAAAGACTAGACTTTGAGTCTAACTCTTTACAAGAATTACCCCACTTCACGGGTCCATGGGAAGCTAAATCTACATTTATGAGAGCGCCCACGGTCATGGTACAAAATGAGGACTCAGTCATACCTAGGAATACAGAGGTAGTGAAAAACAATAAGGTTCAGTGCAACCTCACCTTAGAAGAGCTACTCAAAGTAAGGCCAGAGCTATGGAAACATGTAGCCAAACAAGTAACAGAGATAGCAAAACCTCGTTCCCAAGTAGGATCCCAGAGAACAGTGCCAGAAATACCATTGGACAAGATAGGAGACATGAGTGAGGGCGAAGAGGGAAACACATATCTTCCTATCACCCATCAAGGATACACCACCAAGGCCATTCTAGACTCAGGCACAGGTGTTGCAATTGCCACCACTTCCCTATGGAAGCGTTGGGGCAAGCCAGCACTCAAGCCCACGAGGATGAAATTACAAATGGCCGATGGTCACATAGAGAGACCCTTAGGATTGCTAGAATGAATAACTCTCACCACCTGTGGTGTCGAGTTTGAGCATACATTTGCCATATGTGATTTTAGCAAGAACCATGCCTATGAAATGATCTTGGGACGACCTTTTATGCGACAATTGCAAGTGGTACAAGATTGGGGAACCAACTCCTTCTATTTGCAACACTTAGGTGTTACGACCAAAGTAAATCTCAAAGATTATTCTCATAGAGATGTCCCTCCTATCCAATGGAATCCCATCCATAGAACCAAAGATGATACGGAATCTGTGCATTCCATAGGGTCAGGATCTTCATGGATGCATGAAGACACCCACTTATGGATGTGCAAAGTAGCAGTAGAAGAAGAGAAGAGAGAAGAAGCCAGAGAGATAGGTGCAAAAGAAACACATAGATCAATTCAAGACCCAGCCTATGCGCCTGTAGTTTTTCCTGACGAAGAATTTGAACCCCACGGCTGGGCAGAAATCCTAGCAACAATGGATGTAGCCATCAATGAAGAACAATGGACACCTCACTGTGATGAAGATGGCTATGACATTTCAGTCTTCTCCATAGAGCCAATCATGGGAGAGGCAGTTCTAGAAGAATGTGAACCTAGCCCTGATGCATTTGAAGATGCGAGCGACTCCGATCTAGAGTCAATCATTATGGATCCACCTTTTGCATCAGATGAAGAATATTTCTATGAAGTAGAATTTCAACCCCAAAGGCACGGAGAGCTTACAAATGATGTACGGCTAGCCACACATGTGACCCCAAAGGAAGAAGGGAAGAAAAGAAAGAAGAGAGCAGTCACACTAGAAGAGGAAGAATCTTTGTTTGAGGTCCAGGAAAACTTTAAAAAGTATGAGATAGATGACAGAAGAGTCATGATCAGAATGCCTAAACGAGAGGCACAATCAGGAGAGGCCTATGATAACAAAGAAACCACCAAAAAAATAGTAGTGGCCCTAGAAGAAGGAGAGGAGAGATGCACGTACATAGGCCATGACCTAACAGAGGAAGAAGAGCATGCGTTAATAGCCTTGCTAAGAGAATACAGAGATGTGTTCGCTTGGAGTTACAAGGATTTGAAGGGTGTTGATCCTGACATATGCTCACACACTATCCCCATGACCTCAGATGCCAAACCCTCTAAGCAAAAGCCCTATACATATAACGATAATTACGCTGCCAAGATCAAAGAGGAGATAGACAGACTGGTTGAAGCTGGATTTATCTATGAAATTGAGCACACTGAGTGGGTATCCCCCATCGTAGTGGTGCCCAAGAAGAATGGCAAGCTGCGTGTATGCATTAACTTGAAGAAGGTCAATGCAGCCACAATTCGAGATAACTATCCGCTTCCTATCACAGAACATATCTTAGAAAGAGTAGCAGGCAAGGAAGTGTACAGCTTCCTTGATGGATTTTAAGGCTACAATCAAGTAGCCATAGCTCTAGAAGATCAGCATAAGACGGCTTTTGCCACTGAATGGGGCATTTTTGCCTTTAGAGTAATGCCATTCGGGCTTACTAATGCACCTGCTACCTTTCAAAGATTGATGTGTCACGTATTTAAAGAGTTCTTGAGGAAGAACTTAGAAATCTATGTTGATGATCTTTGTGCTCATTCCAACATGAGACAAACCCATATTCCTGAACTCAGACAAATCTTTGACAAATGTAGAGAATATCAAGTCTGCCTGAACCCAGAAAAGTGCGTCTTTATGGTCAGGCAAGGTAAGATTTTAGGACACATAGTGTCAAAGAATGGCATATCCACCGATGAAGAGAAAGTAACAGCCATAGCCGAGTTACCTAGGCCAAAGAACGTCAAGGAAGTACAGGCCTTCATGGGGCATTGTGGTTACTACCGCCGGTTCATTCATATGTATGTTGTCATTGCAAAGCCCATGTATGGACTTTTGACTAACTTTGAGTGGACTGATGAATGTGAGAATTCCTTCAATGAGCTTAAACGACGATTATGTTCAGCACCGATCTTGACCACACCAGATTGGAATAAGCCTTTCCATGTTCATGTTGATGCATCCAATTATGCTATTGGGTGTGTACTCACGCAGCCTACTGGTGAAGGTAATATGGATCTTCCAATTGCCTATGCTAGTAGACAATTGAATGCAGCTGAACGAAATTATACCACCACCGAACGAGAAGGACTAGGCATGGTGTATGCGGTTAAAAAGTTTAGACATTATTTGCTTGCAAATAAGTTTAAATTTTTTACTGATCATCAAGCATTGCTATACCTTGTAAACAAACCATGCAATACAGGAAGATTGGTGAGATGGTTCCTCTTACTAATGGAATATGATTTCGAGGTTGTGGTAAGGAAAGGGAAGACTCACTTGCGAGCAGACCATCTCTCTAGGCTCACATCTAGAGAAGCCCCACAAGGAGTGTCAGATGACCTTCTTGATGCTTACTTGTTTAACTTGGAAGTGGTACCGCAGTGGGCTAAGCCATTAGTGCCGGTATTGACGTACGGGCCTAACCACCCAGTAGTAAACACACAGGATAGAGAGGTAGTAAAAGCTCAAAAATATCACATCATGGTAGGAAGTATGTACAAGCACACAGATCAAGGGATCTTGGCTTGTTGTGTGGAAGAGGAGGAGTACGCTAAATGGTTGCAATTAGCACATGTAGGTGCATTAGAGCAACACTACTCAAAGCAACAAACCCTACAGACACTAAGGAGACTCGGGGTGCATTGGCCTACTATGGAGGCTGATGTCCAAAAGTCGTGCAAGGAATGCCCAATCTGTTGTACTAAACCACCTATGGAACATGCCACTCTTTATCAAGTTTCCATAGTGCCAGATTGGAGTGAACCACTAGTATCCTTTCTGAGGACGAAAACATTCCCTCAAGACATGACACTTGCTAGGAAAAGGAGTTTAGAACAAGAAGCCCAGGATTACTCACTCATTGGTGATAATCTATACAAGCGTGGTAAAGATGGTTACCTGAGACTATGTGTCCATGAAAGTGAATATCTCAAGATCTTGGAAACTGCTCACCAAGGAGTAGCAAGAGGACACTTTGGACCAGATCGGGTGATCAAGGCAATACTATTTGTGGGCTTCTGGTGGCCAACCCTTCACATGGATGCACATACCTATGTGAAACGGTGTGATGTCTGTCAGCGAACTCAGTATCCTATACGCAAAGACGAGATGCCACTGAAACCTATGATGGGTGGACGTGCATTCTCTAAGTGGGGAATAGACTTCGTAGGTCTTATTAATCCCCCAGCTAAGGGTTCCCATGCAGAATATATCATTGTTGCAACAGACTATCTAACAAAGTGGGTAGAGGTAAAAGCCACAACGAAGAACGATGCTCAAACAACTGCTAAATTCTTGTTTGAAAATGTATTCACAAGATACGGGTTACCTATAGAGCTAATTAGTGATAGAGGCACTCACTTCTTGAATGAAGTTATTGAAAATCTGCTTCAAGAATTCTTGGTAGTACATAAGAAGTCTGCCCCCTACCACCCACAAGCTAATGGGCAAGCCGAAAGCACAAACAAGATCTTATGCAATGTACTGACGAAATTAGTGAATAATAAATGCTCTGACTGGGACAAACAGCTACATCATGCTGTTTGGGCATACCGAGTCGCCTATAAAATGGTACTCCAAGCCACACCCTTTCAGATGGTATTCGGTCAGAATGCGGTGCTACCATTAGACTTCTTAATACCCACATTGAAGGTAGCACAGGAGCATGAGTGGACAGGTCATGAACTCTCATCTAGAATCTTTGACCTTAAACGACTAGGTGAAACGAGACTCAGAGCTGTAGCAGGAATTTACGCAGCTAAGAAGAGACAGAAAGCATACTTTGATGCCCACGTTAAGGATAAAGGTTTGAAGGCAGGTGACCTAGTACTAGTATACACGTTAAGACAACATGCGAGGAAACTAGAGAAGAGAGGCTACGGACCCATGATCCTTAATAGAATCTCAACAAGTGGAGCAGTGCAACTAGCCACATTAGAAGGCGATGTTCTTCCAAGTTACATTAGCGGGTGCAGAGTCAAGTTGTATCAGGAACATCTCACAGAGGAAATGCTAAGTCGACTCAATACTGCTAAGAAACGCAAAGAAGAAGAAAAATGAATTCGAGAAGAAGCCCAAGCAGAAGCCTTAGAGCACATACGGAAAATGAAGTTGAGAAGACAGGGTAGAGAGCAACCTAGGACAGATGCATATGGAGATCAAGGATATCATGTGGCTATGTGTGAAATTTTAGGTGTCAGCTCTCATAGGATAATTGATCGACGTCCTTTTATAACCTTAGATATGGGACAAGGAAAGGGTGCAAGGACTGTAAGAGCCTTGATTGACTCAGGTGCAGCCACTAGTGCTGTTAAATGGTCTTACTGTCAAGAGTTGAAATTAACTGTCAATCCTATAGAAGCATATCTCATAGGGTTGGGAGGTGTGGAAACCCCTTGCATGGGCGAAGTGGAACTTCCCCTCTATATTCAAGACGAAGCAGTGACAATCAAAGTACTAGTGTGCCAAGATGAGGACCTCACTGAGCCTCTTGTCTTGGGTCAGGACTGGATCTATGATCATGCAGTCAACCTAAACCTAAGAAGTGGACTTCTTCAGGTATGGGTAAATCATAGTCGAATTACAGTTGAACTGGAAAATGAAGCACTCAAGGAACTAGGTAAGGCACGAACTCCTGGTCCTTCCAGGGGTGCACATGAAGCTGACAATGTTGTTCTTGTCCAAAAATGTATTATGGAGAAAGAGGATTGTCTCAACAACGGAGTCAAGAATAAGACGGTACTCCCTTCTTTCCCAAAGGCCAGAAGGATGCAGCAGCCAACGACAGATCAAATACAGAAGAAGCAGAACACTACCTATACTGGAGGCCAAAAAAAAGGAGCAAAGCAGATTATTTCAGCCGATGAAACAAGTATGGAGGCGAAAAGGCGAACACCTTGTTCCGACCAGGCCAACACCACGGCCTAAACCTCTTATTAGTTATCAACAACACGACACTAATAAGAAGTCCTTTATAAATTCTTCTGCGAAAGTAAAGTCTATTTGGGTACCCAAGAAGTCAATGAAGGCCAGCCCACAATCACGACAAATCTGGGTGCCTAAGGCTTGCTTGCAGGCTCAAATAACTACACCAAGGCCAAACCCTGTACAACATGTTTCACTCACGCGAATATCTGAGGCCCAGTCTTACACATCACGCACTAACACGTATTCTTCCATGAGCACAAGTAGAATCACTTGTAAATGGGTCCCTAAAAAGCCCCATTTTTCAAGTAAATACCCTATCACACTCTCGAGAGCCTCCACAAAGTCAAAATCAAAACCTATCCATTGCATTTGGCAACCTAAAACTTGTAATAAACACCCGGACCCCAATTGCAAATCCATGTCCACCTACTAACTACGTCTCTCTCACACTACATCATTCCGTTTAGTTCTTAGGCCTACCTAAGACCTAAGTACACACACAAGCATCGAGCACTTACTAACCCGCTAATCTCTCCCGAACCTCCTGTTAATGTTGTAATGGGGACGAAAATGGTTCTATCTTGTCCTTTACAATGTTAACACATGCTTCTATATTCTCACAGAATCAGGAGGCAAGAAGTAACATGGCTCATACAGCAGGAACTAGCTCCCAGGACGGCACCAGCCCCCAAGTCGTGGACATTGAAAGTCTCCCAGTTGAGGAGAATTGAAGGAACGCCCTGTGGCATTAAGGGCATTACACGCCATACCAGTTCAGAACCCTCCACAAGGGCACACTATGCCAGTCAGTAAAAAAAACTCTCATTGGTTCAGTGATGTGGCAGGACCCCTAGGTGAAGGCACTTATATGTGGGAGGCCGAGATAGAATTCAATGGGCGCTGGGGCAGGTATCACTTTTTCACCAGGGAATTTGAGAGACTGCAGAATAATGAAGGATTGAAACCTATATGGAAGAAGGCAGGACTCTACGAGTACTTCAAATTCCAATTGCCAAAGCCGGATTTTCTAAGATGCTCTTATTTGATTAGCACCCTTACTCCGAGCAAAGACAAAAAGGGATACAGCTCCCTTGTCCTCCCATCTCTCACAAGGGGCAATGAGCTCAAGCGTTTCACATTAACTATCAACTTGGTAAGGGAAGCTCTGGACATGAAAGGTATGCATATTCCTACGGAGAAAGAGACTATGGTCCCCGACAATATGAAGAACAAGAATCTGACAAAATTAAAAGACATGGTGGCAATGACGCCTACAATCGCCATTCATTTGCGAATGGTCATGCAGCACTTTGCATTCCCCGCCCAAGAGAGGTTCACAATGCCACCTAAAAAGATATGGTTTAGTTTATACTTGGCTGATGCTTTTGATTTGACAATCAACATGCCTCACTTGATTATCGACCAAATCCACTTGGCTCATCAAAGGTGGTATAAAAAACAAAAGTCTGTATTGTACGGATGCTGTGCACTCACCCGCATTGTATATAGATGTTTAGCTTATGATGTACCAGTACAGAGGGCTCTCATTTGGACCAGAGTGCAAGAGTTTCAACGTAGACTGTCAGCCGCAGGGCCTCCCTCAAAGAATATGAGAGGCGCTGTCCAGATGCCTTGTGCACAAGCCCGCGATGCAACCCTAACACCTGAAACAAATCCAAGGCTTCCCAGACGAGTGCAACCATTTACTATCAGGTTACCCAGGCACAGCACAGATGGCCCTAATCTTGTGTTTCCACCTGTACCTACGGATCTGGAATTTCCTCACGGATTCACTTTGGAAGATCTAACGGATGAAGAAGTGGCCAGAATCATTGAAGCTGTTAATGCGGAAGTCGAAGCAGAGCAGGGTAGTGGACAACAAACTGCTACAGAACAACCCCAGCCAAGACAACCAGAAGTGGTGGAAGTGGAGGATGAAGAAGAAGAAGAACAAGAGGATGAACAGGAAGGATTTTCTGATGAGGAGACGCATGACTATGAGCAAGAAGTTATAGAGGAGCTAGAGGGTGCCCCAGCGTATACAAAGGAGTTGAAAAAGCTCCACGATACCATCAACAGGGTCCAACAGCAACATAAGTTATCCCTTGCAGCAAGAAAGGCTATCATGCACCAAATCCTTGAGGAGGAAGGAGTCGACGAACAATATCGTGCCACACTGGATATGATCTCTGATGCTTTAGGAGTACCTGAGACAGTGCATACTGCCCTGACACAATCACGTAGAACGGAAAGAAGATACGGAAGACGTCCCCCACGAGCAGGGAAACAGATGAATGTCTTAGTATCCGAAACACAAGGGACAGCCACGACCACGGGCACAGCACACACTGTGCACGATACTGAAGAGACCCATGTGTCCAGTGCACCCCCATCACCCCCCTTGCCACCCCCGCCTCCCACTCCACCACATTCACCTCCCATTACCAATGTAACAACCACCGTCACCGCCTCCGAGTCCACTGCCATGACTGAAGCACAAACTGCCAATCAACCCACACACCCTCTCAACACCTCCCTTGTATACACCTCCACTAACACTGTAATCCTAACGGTAGCTACTGACATCCCCATTCTCCCACTCACACTTTCGGGCAGTTCATATTCACAACTGCACACACCACTGTACACATTCACCACAATCACTGCACCCACAATTCCACTATTCACAATCACTCCCACTACTACGTCCACCGTGGATTTTATGGACATATCACCCTCCACCGCACCTCTCCCTCCCCCCATACGGCCACAATCTCCCATTCCCCCACCACCCACTTCACCATTTTCCAGCACCGCATTCACACCTCCCTTCCCCTTTCCCTTTCCTTCTGCATTTAACACCCTTCCTGCACCCACCCCCATTAATAATGTATTTAATAACATGTATCAGTGCATGTCTCAGTTACAGCAACACTATCAGCACCTCGATGCTCAGCATACAAGTTTGTTCAGGAGTCATGAAACATTACAAGGAAGATTCATGGACTTAGAGAAAGAAAAGAGGCTCTTACAACAGCAGTTTAGTGCATTGCAAGAACAACATGAGCAATTAGTGGCAAATCCACCGCAGTCAGATGCAGAAGAAAGACAACGAATGGATGATCTGCTACACTCCCAAATCACAGAGAACCTCAAGCTCCGCCGCAACATGGCTCTATTACGGAAGCATATGTCTGCAGCCCTGGAAGAAAATAGACGGCTTCAGACACAAAACGAAGAGAACTTGGAAGTAGCCATGGAAGGTTCCCCACAAGAAATTGACCCGGAGAAGTTCAAGGCCATTCCCTCGGACAATATGCAAATCATATTGGAAACCCATGCTGATCTCCTCAAAGCCCATGCAGCCTTAGAAAAAGAAAGAGACGAACTACTAAGGCAATTGGCAGCTCAACCAGAACCACCAAAAGAAGCCCCAACCACTGCTGATACAACTGACGAAGTAGCAGCGCTCAAAGCACAACTCGAAGAATTACAAAAGAAAGTCCTTGAATATGAACGCCAACCCTCCCCCTTGGTGGAACCAGAACCTGAAGACCTAGTACCCATCGAAGTAGAGGAATCTTTTGAGGACCCGTATGTTCCGATGCCAGCACCTGGAGGCAAGCAAACAGACGAGGGCATGGACACCATTGAAATAGAGGCTCCTAAATGGATGCAGAAATTGGAAAAAGTGGCCACAACCCATGATGATAGGGTGGCAGTCCAGATAGCATCTATGTCACGCTTGGAAGAGGTAGTCATAAAATCGGACTATTTCAGGAACCTCTCTCATCATAGGTGGATCGGCACATCCGACGATTTGTATGTTCCCTTCTGTGTCCTAATGACTGACTACAATGCCGAAATAAAGCAACATACCTCAAAGGAACCAACCTCCGCCACACAATTTGCACCGGAAGACATCCCAGCGAGTGCCAAGCAGGGCAATATTCATCAACCGATGTGGAGGATTCGGCTGCTTGAAACCTACCCGGAAATGAATCGCACATGGAATAACATGCCCCTGTATATCAAGTTCAATCCCTGCTACTGCCCTGTATTTCGAAGAAGGTCATGGCCGGAATATACAAAAATGGTGCTGACAACGAGAGGATGTGAGAAATGGCTCAATTATGTCTACTTAGCGCCACCCAAAGGCCAACCTACCGTAGGCTACATGATCTCGACTATTCGGCATTGGGGTGTCAGGTTCAAAAACGTACCAGATGTCATGACCCAAATGTGCCTTAAAATTTTTGAACTCATGATAGTCACCTTCAGGACCTTCAAGAATGTTAAGGAACCTCATCTTTCTGCGCTCGGATTCAATGAAGGCAATCAGGATCTTGTTTATGACATGAGCACAACGCCCTCTATTAATGTTGTTTATGCATGGCATGCCCGCATAAAGTACCTACCGGCCTGCTTCAAACAGACATTTGAAGAGATGTTTGTCACAGGGTTCTGGGAATATCACTCAGAGATCTTCATTCCCAGGCCCTCACATTTATAACAATCGTTTGCAGTGGAACAAGCTCTCCATTCAGAAAAGTTACGTATGCCACATCCAGAGGTTCCCGGGCCGGAAGATTGGGATGCTCTACTCACAGACTTGGCCAAAGGATTGAGGATTGCCGAACATCACTTAGCGCAAGACGTTGTCGAATACTACGTCCAACGACCCTCCCAACAAGGGTCTGTCAGGGACGACAGACGCGAGAGAGGGGGGGGGGGTGTTAGCAGCAGACAAGGAACTGAAGGACTGACAAGGCATGGCAGTGAGAGAAGAGAGTCAGAGGGGAGAGAAGGCACAAGCAAACAAGGGAGTCAACGACGATCTGGCAAGTAGGCCAATAATTTTCTTCATGAAGAAGCAAGTACGAGCATTCACGCAGATCTAGCACTAAGGCAACCCTTTAATTTTTCAAAACCCTTACACCAATTAAAAGTGATTCTCATCACTAACAACCCCTGTAAATACCATGTTCACCTTTTTGTAGCTCCATTTTGTGCAAGCCGAGGAGTCCTCGAGCTTGAGGAGCCTTAGAAGTAGTTGCTTACCAATTTTCGTATTTTTTAGATCTCGTTTGAGCCCTCAAATAAGCCTTGGAACCGAATTTTTAACTAGGCCGGACACTAGGTCTGGACAGGGCCAAAACCTAGTAAAAAACTATAAATAGAGCTAGAGAGCTCATTTTTGGAGTTAGATTGTAATTGAAATGAAATTGTAAGAGCTTTTTGAAAGTAATCTAAGAACTCCATTGCTTCTCACTCTTTGTCTTGCCGTGTGTGCACGTGTGTGTGTATGTGTGTGCATGTTTGTGTGCTTCTCACTCACTCACTTGTGCCTTCACTTGATCGAGGTCTTCATACCATCCTCACGTCTTCCCGGATTGACATTAAAGGAGGTGCTACTCATCACTAAGCTACATGTTCCTTCCTTGGTTAACGGAGTCTAGGTCACTAGAATAGGATCTGGAACACTGGAGGTTCTGTGGTGGTCCATTGACTAGCTTTATCATACATCCTTTGTTGTTCACGTATGCCTGGTTCAAATATTTCTGCTGCTGGTTGCAGTTGTTTACCGGATCGGGTCTGAATTACTGCAGCGTGCGTTTCTACTGGTGTGATTTGTACCATATTAGCCATTGGGTTTTGACGTTCTTTCTTCCTCTGATCATACTCAGCTGCATCCTTACAAAATCTTCTAATGTGACCAAATTCACCACAAAAATGATAGCACGGTGGTGGCAAATTGGGATTTTCCGGTGCTGGTCCGATCTGTCAGCGGTTTGCATTGTAGTTATTATTTCTCTGTCCTCTATAATTTCGATATCCTTGTTGCTGGTTGTTTCTCATTTGAGGTATATAGTGATTGGCTGGCTGCCCTGGTTCCTGTATAATTGCATTGACAGTTGCTGGTCCCTGTACTTTGGTGTTATATGCGCAGTTTTTGGTAGTGTGTCCGGTAGTGTTGCAGATAGCACAAAACAGCTGATTAAGTGCACAAGTGGCACTAGTATGGCCTGAATTCTTGCATGTAGTGTAGTACATCTGTCTGGTCGGGTCTTCAGCGATATTTCTATTTGCTTTTAACCACTCCAGATCTTCTGTAAATCCTCCAACCTTGTTTTCCAGCTGCAAAGCCATTGCAATCACGGAATCTAGCGTCATAGCTCCTACACAGCGTATGATCATAATTTGTTTAAGTTGTGGAGTCAATCCTTTGATAAACCATTGAGTAATAATGTCATCCGGTAGGTTGGCATGTGCTGGTGGTAACTGCCTCAAATGAGTCCTGAATAGAGTGGCGTATTCCTATACTGTTTGATTTATCTTCTGTCTATTGTTTTGCAAGTAGTCAAAAATTTCGGCTGGATTCTTCTTTAGCCTGAATCTCTGCAAAAAGGCACCCCTTACTGCTTCATAGGTGCCGAAATGGTTAATATGATATTCTGTAAGCCATCTAGCTGCTTCGTTGACCAATGTCGATTGGAAAACAATAGCCTTATACACCGGATCAGGTGGATGGTTGAGCACTGTGTAACTTATCTCAAATGTGCGTACATGAGCATCCGGGTCATCTCCTGGGAATCCACCAAATTTGGTGTACGTTACTCCTGTTGGAGTCGGCCTTGGTGGGCATAGTTGTTGTTGTTGCTGTTGTTGTTGTTGCCTGTTCATGGCTCTGATGGTTGTATTGTGACTATCTTCTATATCCCGGGGCTGAATATCTGAACTATCGAAATCTGTATCGTCGGCCTGTGCACTTTCCGGTTCGATAATCTTGTTCAGTATGTTTCGAATATCGGTTTCGAACAAGCTACCTTCCTTTTTGATGTCAAATGTAGGGAAGCTTACTCCCAATAGCGGTGACTGGGCTGAAGATTCACCGAGAAATGGTAAACCGTCATCAGAGAATTGCGATCTTTCAGCAATTGTCACCGAAATATTACCGGAATGTGTCGAATCTTCGCCAAAACAAGGTGCTTTTTCTCCTTCACTAATTTCTTTGGCTAAAGTGTTTCTAGTCGTAAACAAATTTGAATCTTTACTTAATGTTGTTAAACTAACTTCAGGCTGCGTCCTGGTAGATTCTGGAGTTACTCTATCTTCGACAGACTATGCCGAAATTGTACCGGAATTTACTAGAGGCGTAGCACGTTCCACCGGAATATGAGCGGAATCACTACTAACATTCTTTACTTTCTTGACAACTGGGTTAGACCTAGTTGTTCTTCTACCTCCCGGAGTCGTCCTTAGCAAATTGAGTACCCTAGGCTGGTGGTTCTTTGGATACGTTTCACCGGATCGAGTAACCGGCATGTATCATCTTTTGTACGAATCGCGTACTATTAGTGTCGATTAAAAATTTACAGTCACGTTTCCATTAACTGGTTTGCAACAATCTGATCTGTTGCCACCTTCCCACAGATGGCGCTAGTGTTAAACGGTGTTCATTCTAACTGGCAGAAGTGCGTTTAAGCGATTCTTGGGTTCTTGGGAGTGGAAGGGGTCTGTTAGACAGAGGCCCTATACTTAGTTCCCAAACTAACTACTTACACACAGCAATAGACTGATGCTAAGAGCTCTATCAAGAATCTGTTGTACTTAGACATTACAGTTCACAGTTTAGTTCAGCCACATGTACCGAATACGCTAAGATGCTATATTGCATTTTCACATAACTTACTGGAATATCAGAAACAAGAGTAATCGTCAACCTTTACCGAATGGATACCACAATCCGACCAATGTCCGAAGACACAGCGAATCCAGGTATTTAGATACACTGTACTGAAGGTTCAGTACGCAACCCAAGAAATCTTTACTATAGCTTAATTTTTATCGTAGGAGGACAGATCTCAATACTGAAGTCAATATAGTATAGATCTATATGCCAGACACACGACCATGACCACACAGACTTCCTCAGCACGTCATGGTGTATTATCAGAAGATTAACACCACGATACACCTACTTAGTTGCACAATACCATAGAAACTCCACAGAATAACTCGCTCAGACCACAGTCGGGTAATCTTCTGAACAACTATGAAACTCACCAACAGACAGGTATCGACCGATAACAAAATAGGAACAAGAGCAATATACTCAGGAACGCTCCGCAACAACACAGTAACGTTCACTCAGTCACCTAGAGAGACAGTCTGGTGATCTTCCTGATCGTCTATAAAGTTAACAAACAGAATAGATGTCGATGGCAGACAAGACAAGAGGCAAACATAAAACTCAGAATACTTGAAATTATGCAAACAAACACTACAGTAATGCCCCGCTCAGTCACCCAGACAGACAGTCTGGTGATCCACCACGGAACGTCACTGGCGCGTCTTTCTTTGATTTATATAATTTTTTACAAACTATTTGTAACAACTTTTTGCTCGTGCGAACAAGATTCAATTATACAACTTCCAATCCGGCAGCCGCTAACAGAAACATTTGCTCAATACAAGATGGCACCTACAGATATGCATCGAAACAGATCTAAATAAGATTCTCCCTACAAAAAGTTCTGGGAGCATGAGATCATATACAAGAATTTACTAAATGTGACAAGTGGTGGTAATTCAAGTATGCTTGATGTGGCAAGAGGCATTGTCTTTCGGTGCGCTACTCAAATTTCTAAACATAGGCATCATCAAGCTTATGGAGAAAAAAGGAAATAAAAACATGATAGAAAGTTTGCATCTGATTATGATGCTACAAACAAGATACATGATCCTTGCTAAAGTAATTGCCAATAGAATTTCTTTCCTCTTAGAGAGTTGGTTAAGTAAGAACCAAAAAGGATTCATCAAGGGTAGATCCATCCTGGAAGCTATTATTAATATTTGGGAAGGTCAAGACTTTGTTGAAGAGTTTGTTCAAGATGATCCCTACCCTGCTCTGAAATGTGTCAGCACAGGTAAATATCATATGGACTAGGGCCATATCCAAGGTCTCTCACTTCCTCTTAGTCAAGGCCAAATGATCATGAGACTATTTGCAGATGACACAAATGCCTTCCTGCATAATGATATGACCAACATTGATACTGTTTGGGGATGCCTGCTGGAATAAAGTAACTCTATGATCTACGGATCCGATTGCTTCACACAGATCTGAAATCGAACACCGTTTGGTCACTCGTCTCTATGAACAAAGATCACGAGTTTAGACTTACTAGGAGGTCTTGTGCGCTTGTGAACAAGTGATCCACTTAGCTTAGTGGTTAATTCTCAAGGATGTGAAGGAGGAGGTCTTGGGTTCAATCCCCATGGGGGACATGGGGAGAGTATTTTTCCCAAAGAGATCTAGAGCCTTCTAGAAACATCCGCTTGCATTAACTCGAGTTAACTAGGACACTTGGTGCACATGGAGTTACATGGACACATGGATGGTTAGTAACCACCTGCCCAAGAAGGCAGTCCCCTTGAGAGAGCTATATATTGAGGCATTTGGTTGGGAGGAGAGTCATCTCTCTAGCACATGGTGGTCATAATCTTGCATTGGTATCAGAGCTCAAGGTTGAGCTTCCATGGAGATCTTGATGGGGCTTCATCATTGTCATCACGTAAGCTTCAATGGAGACCTTGGTGGATTCATGAGCATTTTTCCTATCAGCATTTATGATGTTGATAAAGCCATCCTCTTCTTTATGTGGGTCTTCTTCCCGTCTTCTCCGTGCGGGTGCTCTTTCCCTCTATTCGAATTCGCAAGAGAGGATGAGTATTCTTCTCCCTCTCCATTCGGTTTGCGGTAGCAAAAGGCGATAACTCCTTTTAATATGTCCGAGAGGTCGTTCACGGGAATTGAAAACACGACCGTGTTTAACAAGAAACTTCACCAAATCGAACTTACCAGCACTCCTTGATGAGTTATTTGATCATATTGAATCCTTCCATGTTTATCATATCATTATTGTTTTCGAATAGTTCTACAAGGCACTGTAGAACCTCACAAGGAAAAGGCTCAACAGCTTCACGTGCTAGATCTGGGAATTGATCACGCGACGTTAAGGTGACATTTTTTATTAGATAAGCTTCACTCATGGTAACTAAGGTTTAGGAAAATTATATTTGAGCTTGTAGTGTGGACATACACCATCCCTTCCTTTTTTCACACCAACCGTTCGAGAAGTAGAGCATTGTTAAGCACAACTTGGTGAACATCATATGGCCATGACTCAACAGTTAACATGGGAGCTTGTCTTCCCATAGGTGTCGGGTTCGAATCTGGGGCCTGAGCGGGTCTGCCACATTTTGACCTTTATTCAATACTCAAGATTGGAGAGCATCATTCTTGGTAGCTTTGTCCGTCTCTCTCTTTCCTCTTTCTCTCTCTCTCTCTCTCTCTCTCTCTCTCTCTCTCTCTCTCCCTCTCCCTTTTTTCCTGATTTCCTTCTTTCCCTCTTTCTTCCTCTTTTTCTATCTCTCTCTCCCCCTTTCTCTCTCTCTCTCTCTCTCTCTCTCTCTCTCTCTCTCTCTCTCTCTCTCTCTCTCTCTCTCTCTCTCTCTCTCTCTCTCTCTCTCTCTCTCTCTCTCTCT
>CM035415.1:21468613-21496113 GCA_020310875.1 Ceratopteris richardii | reverse complement strand
TTTTTGCCACCAACCATTCACGGCGGCTACCTATTTTGGTGGATCTAATTCAAATCAAAGGAATAATTGACCTACCCCTCCAATTTTGGGCATTTAACCAGCGCGTGATCAGTTGACGTGAGGAGTCGGCAAGGCCCTCTTGGCCTATTAGGGCCTATAAAAACAATGGATTTGTGCTATCTGGGGGTACAATTTTTTTTAGAGATACAGTGGTTCAGATACACGTACGTACCTGCAGAAGTTCTCTCTTGCACTTTGTGGTTTCAAGCCTATTGTAGGAGCTACTCTGTAGTGTGGATACAAAGGGTAGGCTTCTCAGTGGAGGGCTATGAGCACTATAGTGTAAGAGAGTGGCTTGGATTCTTTTCTTTTCTGTGGGTCAGTGTTGTTGTTAAGCTCTATTCTCTTGAGAAATTCTTTACCATTGGTATCGTTCTAAGTTAGTCTGCATATAATTGGCCCCTTAAGTTGATGAGAAGACTCTGTTGCATTGAGGTTATTCACTTTTAAGGTAGCATGTTAGCCCTAAGCTTGCACATTTGAGCATTACTCTGCCCAACCTTGTAATCATCTGATTCGAATCAAGAAATATACAGTCTTCTGTAGTCATTTGTTGATTAATATTCCTAGAGTATGTACAACTCTGTGCTATTATTTACCTCTGCCTGCTCATAGAAATGTTAAAGGGTATACTTCCCTAAAGAGAACCTCCCTTGAGTAGGTGACGTACTGGATGTGTTTAATCTTTATTCTCTACTTTTGATAAAAGTGGATACCCAGTACCTCCTCTACAGTTTGGCACGCCCGGTGGGACCTTCGCATTTTTGTGAGAGGTATTTTGCCCTATTACATTGCGAATAGGTACATGAACCATACACGAGCAGATAAGGAGTCTCTTCGTGTTCGGAGGAGCCTTAACAAGTTAGCCATAACCACGACTAGTGAGTCTATCTCCCCTCTGCCCTCCCTAAATTTATCTATTGATTTGGGTGCAACACCATTGTCAAAAGAGGGGTATAGGAGAACTCTAGACTTCTCCTCAGATACGTCCGAAGAAACACCAGTACAAATGGAGGATCTCTCTCATTTACTCTCTAGATTAAACATCAAATTCCCTACCTTCAAGGGACATGCTTATGAGGATGCTCATGATCATGTGAGGAGATTCATCTCTTTATGCTGTGGACGAGGTCTGCAGAATAGAGAGGATGCAATGCTGGCACTCTTTCCATCCACATTGGAGGGTCTTGCAGATAAGTGGTATAGTCAATATGCTGATGGCTATTTCACTACGTGGGAGGCTCTGAAGGCGGCGTTCTCACATACATTCCGACCAAGTGATTCCTCGAAAAGAGCTCTAGATCAGCTAGAGAACTTGAAGCTAAGACCAGGTGAATCCTTTCATGAACTTCACACTAGAACAAAAGCACTTGTTGCACGTCTACCACATGCTCCAAGTGACTTTTTGGTTAAAAAATGGATAGAAAAAGCCCTGCCCAGGTCATCTCAGTAGAAGCTTCGTGAGTCTCTTAGATTGGATGCAACCCTCAATGATTTTGTTGCAGCGGCATCACGCATTGAAGAAGCAAGGCAACATTTTGAAGGGGATACACACTCAAAGTATGCTGCAGACCTGGATCCTGTTGAGCAACTGAGGAAGGAACTGGAAGCATTGAAAATGCAACAAAATCAACAAGAAGAGAAGGTCTTGCCGCCACTGCGTCGCATTGATGATGAAGTAGCCCAACTTTGCCGAGAGTTAGAAGATTTGAAGACCACTCAGGATATAAGGAGACAAATTTGGTGTACAATCTGTAACAACAATGGACATTCCAATGCTAATTGCCCTATTAAGGTAAGCTGTCAATTTTGTGGAAAGGATGGTCATGAAGCCAGAGATTGCTACTACCTCAAGGGTACACAAGCAGAGAGGTAACCCTCAAAATTTGGAGTCATATTATGCTAGTACTTCAAATACATCTAATAGGGAGGAGAATCGGCCCGCAAAGCCTAGATACAATAGACCTTTGATGTGCTATCGTTGTGGTGAGTATGGCCACATGCAAAATCGGTGTTCTCTTCCAGAAGATGCGCCTCCTTGTCAAAATTGTCCAGAGGCCAAGGATCATTATACTAAAGATTGCCCAAGAGGTGGTCCTGCTCCAATCCACATGATTGCAGTCTCTCCACATGAAGAAGTAAAAACCACTCAGACTTATGCTGTTTCATCCTCTACAATGCCCATAATGACTAGAGCTAGGCAAGCAGCTGTAACCTAGAGAGATGAACAAAAAGGATTTCAGGATAAAGAGGAGGAAAAGAAGTCTGGATGGAAGGATCAAGTAGAAATTGAAGGAGCTTATGATAAGATGACTACTTCTCTAAAGGGCCAACCAACAAGTCTGCAAGAAAACACTCAGGAGGTAAACATTGAACAGATCTTGAAAGGTATTCATCACAAGGTTAGTCTATATGAACTTATAAAGATGGATTCAAAAATAAGAAGTGACTTATTGAAGATTATACACTCTGCTCACTTGGTCCAATCACCTAGCATAGATGGATTCATGGTTGATTTTCCCCCTGCACCTTTAGCAGACTATCAAAGCTCAAGATTATCTGTTTGTATAAAGGATGAAGCTCTCACAGGTGTGATCATAGATGGAGGCTCTGGTATCAATTTGATGCCAGATTTTACAATGAAGAAATTGAAATTGAACCCCACCAAGTTGGCACCATTCACGGTTACATTAGCAGATCAACATCGGGTTGCGCCACTTGGCATTATTGAAAAAGTACTGATGGTAGTACAGGGCTGCCACTTTGTCCTAGATTTTGTTGTTATTGCACTTCCACAGGAGACTTCTTACCCTCTACTCCTGGGGAGACCTTGGCTGAGACAAGCAAAAGCTTTGCAAGATTGGGGAAAAAATAAACTATGGATTTCAACAAGCACCAACAGCCAATTGCAACTACATTTTGAAGAAAGATTAGACTCAGGAAAAACTATTGGATATACTGTGGACACTCAGGTAATGCCCTCTCTACCCCAAGAAGATGATACATTGTTAAATTGGATGATGGGAAGTGCAGAGTGTTGCACAGTGGAGATCAATGAAATTGAGGAAGAAGTTGCAGATAAGGAAATTACACAAAAGGGCAATGAAGACCACAAGGTGTTGGAGAATGAGCAATTGCAGGAAAATACAAGCCTTGAGGAAGCAACCCATATAAAAGTATCAGAGGTGGAAGATTATGAACATAAGGGCAGAGAAGATCTTCCTTTCTCAGATATACCTCAAGGATGGATGGAAGAACATGTTGCAAAATATAAATTAAAATCCACTCCTGCATATAGTGGAGATGATTTCTCAAGCAAGACCAGTCCTGAAACATTGGTTCAAGAAGTAAATTTAGGGGATGGAGAGAACCCTCAAGTAGTCCACTTAGCATCCTGGTTGTAGCAATTATCCTTCCTTGCTACAGAAGGTAACTTCTTTGCTTTTTACTTACAAGAGTGTCTTCGCATGGTCCTACAAAGATCTAACAGGGATACCAGAAGAGCTTGGGTTACATCGGATACCCTTAGTTGAGGGAGTCGCGCCTGTAAGAAGCAGGCCATATCGACTCAATCCAAAGTATGCAGAGGCGGTAAAAGCGGAGATTACAAAACTAGAAGAAGCAGGTATAATTGTGCCAGTAGAACATTCCAGGTGGCTTTCTTCTATGGTTATTGTGCCCAAGAAAATAGTGGAAAAATAAGAGTATGTGTTGATTTCCGTGCTTTGGATAAAGTGACTATTCAAGATGGATTTCCTCAGCCCTTCACAGAGCAAGTCCTTGAGGAAGTAGCTGGTCACACTTTGTATAGTTTCTTGGATGGGTTTAGTGGCTACAATCAGATAGTAATTCATCCTGATGATAGGGACAAAAATAGCCTTTGTCACTCCCTGGGGCACTTATGTCTATACTCGAATGGCTTTTGGTTTGAAGAATGCACCAGCTTCATTTAATAGAACGATGTATCTGATATTGGGCAAATGGTTAACAACATTTCTACGCATTTTCATGGATGACTTTTCAGTATTTTCAGGTACAGATAAAAGAGCAGTAGTTCAAGATTTCCATGACCATTTGGAAAATCTAAAAGAAATTTTTGAGCAATGTCTCAAAACAGGTTTGAAATTGAATCCTGATAAATGTCACTTTTTGGTCACCAAGGGTACTCTTCTTGGTCACATAGTATCTGCTGAAGGTATAATTGTTGATCCTGCAAAGGTTATAGCTATTCTTTCCATGCCAATTCCACAAAGCCCAAAGGAAGTGCAAAGTTTCTTGGGCCATGCAGGGTATCACAGAAGATTCATTAGGATGTATTCAGAAAGTGCTAAGCCCTTGTCAAGGCTTACCAGTAAAAAGATCCCTTTTCATGGAGTGCTGAAGCTGACAAAGCATTTTGTGAACTAAAATTGAGGCTATGTACTGCTCCACTTTTAAGTGTTCCTAATTGGTCATTGGAATTTCAT
Source organism: Ceratopteris richardii (assembly GCA_020310875.1). Lineage (NCBI taxonomy): Eukaryota > Viridiplantae > Streptophyta > Polypodiopsida > Polypodiales > Pteridaceae > Ceratopteris > Ceratopteris richardii. The sequence continues at coordinate 21,491,587 of CM035415.1, read as the reverse complement.
GTGCATACAGATGCTAGTCTTCATGCTGTTGGTGCAGTTTTAGCTCAACCATCATCTCACAAAGTGGATAGACCTATCTCTTATGCTAGCAGACTACTCAACCAAGCTGAAAGGAATTATAGTACAACGGAAAGAGAAGGTTTGGCTATCGTATTTGCTCTTCAGAAGTTTCGACATTATCTCCTTGGTGTACATTTCATTGTTATCTCTGATCATCAACCTTTGAAGTATTTAATAAACAAACCTAGAGTAGCTAGAAGGATTTGGAGATGGTTACTCTTATTTCAAGAATTTAATTTTGATATTCATATTAAGCCAGGAAAAGAGCACTACATGGCAGATCAAGTGTCCAGGACGGCAATGAGCGAAAAGGCAACAGGTATTAATGATGAATTGGTGGATAGCAATCTTTTTCTAGTAGCAATTCGGACTGGTTGGTATGATGAAATTCTCCATGTTCTTACTACTGGAAAGATCCCAGAACACTTGACACATGTAGAAAAGAGAAGATTGCTCCTGAAAACCAAAGCATATTCTCTTATAAATGGAAATTTATATAAATACTGTCAGGATGATATATTGAGAAGGTGTGTCTATCCTGAGGAGGTAAATCTTCTGCTAGAGACACAATGAAGGACATCTAAAGGGGGAAGACTTGGCTCATAGAATCATCCACAAAGGTTTATGGTGGCCTCATATTTTCAAGGATGCAATCAAGTTTTCTAAAGAATGCCACATCTGCCAGAGGTGTGCTCCCGCGCCAACCAGATTGAATTTCCAACCATTGGTCATATCTACAGGATGGCTCCCATTTGAACGATGGGGTCTTGATTTCATAGGACCAATTAGTCCAACTGGTCAACCTGGAGGAAAAAAGTATATTTTGATGGCCACATGCTACGCCACTAAATGGATAGAGGCTAAAGCTACTGTGGACTGCACGGCTTTAACAGTGGCTAAATTTGTGTATAAACGTATTTTCTCAAGATTTGGTAGCCCACTGGAAATTACTAGTGATAGGGGCACACATTTTGTAAATCAATTGCTCCAGTTTATATTTGACAGGTACAAAATCTTCCATAAAAAATCTTGTGGCTACTACCCAAGGGCAAATGGCCAAGCAGAAAGCTCCAATAAGATTTTGATTTGATTGCTTCGCAAATTATCTTTCGATCATCAAAGCTCCTGGCCACTAGCACTGATCGGTGCAATTTGGCCTTTCAAAACCACGAAAAGGGGAACTACATGCGAGACTCCATTTCGGCTAGTATATGGGAAAGAGGCATTGGCACCATTCGAGTTCATTATCAGAAAGGAAATAGGAATCAAAACCATTGGAATTGAACCCCCCATTCAGAGATTGGTGGCATTAGAAGAATACAGAGAAGGGGCAATGCAGAAACTTCTGGTAACACAAGAAGAGCGCAAGATATTGCATGACAGGTTTCTGAGATCCAATGAAGTTCAGGAAGGGTCCATGGTTTTAGTGCATCAAATTCCACCAATTCAAACTAAATTGGCACCCAAATGGGCAGGACCATATAAGGTTATCAAGGTGTTACCACATGGTGCAATACATCTAGAAGATCTGCAGGGTAAAAGGATTCCCCTGGTCAACATCTCCAGGGTGAAGAAGTATCTAAACTAATTCGACTTGGAAGAATTTCAACCACTATACATACCACGTGTCATTCGAGTATTAGCAGTTTTTCATCAGTTGAGTATTTGCAGTTATTCCGTCATTCAAGTTATTTCCTTCAATAAGAAGACTGCACCGGGACGGTGCAAAGACTTGATGTGGGGGTCTGTAGTGCGGACATACACCATCCCTTCCTTTTTTCACACCGTTCGAGAAGTAGAGCATTGTTAAGCACGACTTGGTGAACATCATATGGCCATGACTCAACAGTTAACATGGGAGCTTGTCTTCCCATAGGTGTCGAGTTCGAATCTGGGGCCTGAGCGGGTCTGCCACATTTTGACCTTTATTCAATACTCAAGATTGGAGAGCATCATTCTTGGTAGCTTTGTCCGTCTCTCTCTTTCCTCTTTCTCTCTCTCTCTCACTCTCTCTCTCTCTCCCTCTCCCTTTTTTCCCGATTTCCTTCTTTCCCTCTTTCTTTCTCTTTTTCTATCTCTCTCTCTCCCTTTCTCTCTCTCTCTCTCTCTCTCTCTCTCTCTCTCTCTCTCTCTCTCTCTCTCTCTCTCTCTCTCTCTCTCTCTCTCTCTCTCTCTTTTTTTCTCTCTCTCTCTCTCTCCCTCTCACTCTCTCTCTTCCCTCTCTCCCCACTGCCTCTCTCTCTCTCTCTCTCTCTCTCTCTCTCTCTCTCTCTCTCTCTCTCTCTCTCTCTCTCTCTCTCTCTCTCTCTCTCTCTCTCTCTCTCTCTCTCTCCCTCCCTCTCTCTCTCTCTTCCCTCTCTCCCCGCTGCTCGCGTGACCTCTCTCTCTCTCTCTCTCTCTCTCTCTCTCTCTCTCTCTCTCTCTCTCTCTCTCTCTCTCTCTCTCTCTCTCTCTCTCTCTCTCTCTCTCTCTCTCTCTCTCTCTCTCTCTCTCTCTCTCTCTCTCTCTCTCTCTCTCTCTCTCTCTCTCTCTCTCTCTCTCTCCCTCTCACTCTCTCTCTTCCCTCACCCCGCAGCCCTCCGCCCACCACCCCCGCCTACACCCGCCCCCTCACCCCGCAGCCCCCCGCGTACACCCGCCCCCTCACCCCGCACCCCTCCGCCCACCACCCCCGCCAACACCCGTGCACCACCCCCGCCTACATCCGCCCCCTCACCCCGCAGCCCTCCGCCCACCACACCCGCCTACACCCGCCCCCTCACCCCGCAGCCCCCCGCCCACCACCCCCGCCTACACCCGCCCCCTCACCCCGCAGACCCCCGCCCACCACCCCCGCCTAAACCCGCCCCCTCACCCCGCAGCCCTCCACCCACCACCCCCGCCTGCACCCGCACCCTCACCCCGCAGCCCCCCGCCCACCACCCCCGCCTACACCCGCCCCCTCACCCCGCACCCCTCCGCCCACCACCCCCGCCTACACCCGCCTACACCCGCCCACCACCCCCGCCTAAACCCGCCCCCTCACCCCGCAGCCCTACGCCCACCACCCCCGCCTACACCCGCCCCCTCACCCCGCAGCCCCCGCCTACACCCGCCCCCTCACCCCGCAGACCCCCGCCCACCACCCCCGCCTACACCCGCCCCCTCACCCCGCAGCCCTCCGCCCACCACCCCCGCCTGCACCCGCCCCCTCACCCCGCAGCCCCCCGCCCACCACCCCCGCCTACACCCGCCCCCTCACCCCGCACCCCTCTGCCCACCACCCCCGCCTACACCCGCCCCCTCACCCCGCAGCCCCCGCCTACACCCGCCCCCTCACCCCGCAGCCCTCCGCCCACCACCCCCGCCTACACCCGCCCACCACCCCCGCCTACACCCGCCCCCTCACCCCGCAGTCCCCCGCCGACACCCGCCCCCTCACCCCGCAGCCCTCCGCCCACCACCCCCGCCTACACCCGCCCACCACCCCCGCCTACACCCGCCCCCTCACCCCGCAGCCCCCCACCTACACCGGCCCCCTCACCCGGCAGCCCTCCGCCCACTACCCACCCCTACACCCGCCCCCTCACCCCGGAGCCCCCCGCCCACCACCCCCGCCTACACCCGCCCCCTCACCCCACAGACCCCCACCCACCACCCCTGCCTACACCCGCCCCCTCACCCCGCAGCCCTCCGCCCACCACCCTCGCCTACACCCGCCCCCTCACCCCGCAACCCCCCGCCCACCACCCCCGCCTACACCCGCCCCCTCACCCCGCACACCCCCGCCCACCACCCCCGCCTACACCCGCCGCCTCACCCCGCAGCCCTCCGCCCACAACCCCCGCCTACACCCGCCCCCTCACCCCGCAGTCACACACCCACATTTACATACATACACACATCCCCACACACACACATGCGCCCTCCCACACACTCACACACCCTGCTCACAGAAATGTTAAAGGGTATACTTCCCTAAAGAGAACCTCCCTTGAGTAGGTGACGTACTGGATGTGTTTAATCTTTATTCTCTACTTTTGATAAAAGTGGATACCCCAAGACCTACTCTACAGAGCTATATACTATACGTTGTGTGTAGCAGATGGAGCCGATGGCAGTAAAAAGATTTGATCTCACAACCTCTCTCTGCAAAGTTGATGAGCTACCACAAGAGCGACGCTATCAAATTAGTATAATTCAGATATTATACAACTTTTGCTACCCTAAGCAAAAGATTGAGCAGATGCTGCTGACGGATTTGATCGCAAGACATATCGAATTAGAAGACTCTGGCCTATCCTCTAGAGCAAGAGCCCCAGAGAATCCAGCTTTTATAATAAAGCAGACAAAAGATTAAAAAGGATGAGCCATTTTTGCACACAATTGCAAAGCAAGACCGGTTTTGAACCCGCAATGTCGATATATAGATGCTTCTGTTATATCTTGCCGGGATTTTTCATATTGTTCGCATTATATAATTGGTATCTTAAGTCTTGCAGGTTCACAAATAGAAAAGAATAGTTCTCTTTGGCCATCAAAGTCAGAAATCGATCTCTAAATATATGCGATCAAACACGTTGTTCCACACCAAAAGATCAAACTTTGTTTGATATTCATTTATATATGAAATGTTTCTCGATTTGGTTGGTTGTTCACCAGGAGGACTTGAACCATTGACCTCATGAAGTATGACAACCAATCTAACTGGGAGGGCATCATCTTAAAGACATACATACTCCCACTCCATCTGCTAGTTTTCATAACAAGAGACCTTGAAGAAGGATTATGTGGCTCTTCCTGAGGATCATTGGAAGGACGAAGCTATGATCAAAGCTAAGTATTTTCCAGTTTCTACTTGGCCTTAATGCTTGATTGATCTTGTTTTCATTAGTCAACACTTAATCTTTGATGCACATTGAAATAGCCAAGATTTCAATCGATTAAGTCTAGATTAGGATAATGAAACAATCCACTTCTCATTCCAAGCATTAGTTTGCATTAAGAAAAGACTTGGTTTAAAAAAGGATCCTTGTGCATCAAAGAATGTATTTTGGCAGTTTAATTCCGGATTTCCTTTCCATTAGGTAAGCTTTTTACTGAACCACAAGGATATGTTCTTATATCATAGATCATTAGGACAAAGGAAAGGATATACATGCATCAAGATTGCATGATATACATTCTTAGTACAAGGAAACGTCATGCATCAAGCTCATGCATGATTGTTGCATTATTTTTTGGGCATGCAAAGAACATGCACGCATACACATGTGAGCATATGCATTTGCATGTAATTACATCCATTTGCATGATAGAACAATGTGGGAGCGATTCGCGATGGCTGGTGGATCAAGTCAACCGTCCCGCTAACGGCACACGCAGGGTGCTTGGAGCAAGCTCAGGTTCAATGGGAACTCAAGAAAATAATTAGTGGTACATTTGAAACCATAACGTATTGTAAAGAAATTGAGAAACAAAATAATCAAAATGTTTCAATCGTCATGTTCATCCTAGGAAGACATATGCTCTTAATGCTTGAAAGTGATATTAACTGAAAGAAACATATGATCTTTGGAAGGGGTATGAACGAGTATTTCACTTAACCCCGTATCTTTCCTTTACCACAATTCAAAAGAGTTCACATATGTTTCATAATATGTAAGAGCTAGCACAATAAATTAGAGATTCACATGTTAATCATATGATAGCTAAAGTCCGTTCAAACATATAAATCCATATGGATAGCGATGATTGATTTTAATTCTCCGAATTCACTGCACAAGTTTGCATTCATGCGAAGAAAATGCATAGAATACTTTCTTCAGGTGCCATTCTGAAATATCGGAAATCAAGTATCGCATTGACGTTTATCATCTATAAATCAAATCTTATTGGTGGGGTTGCAAAAATTCTCGATTTCATGTGTTAAGTACATAAATTTATTCTATAGCATCAGAACATTCGTCAATATTGTCAAAATCGTCCGCTTGTTAACAACGTTCTATTGCACATACACACAAATCATCAAAGTGAATCAGATTAACATTCCTATCGCGCATGATTTAAAGAGTATCGAAGAACAACGGAAACTTTCGTCAGAGACTTAGAGTGGAAAATCAATTAATCAAGATTTTCCTTGCAGTTGAACTCCACACAACTATGGCGATCAAAACATTGAACAGGTATGAATAGTAGTGCATTTGAATTTCATTAGAATAATATGGTGAGAGTGCTCAGAAATGATAAGTGAACTCATTCCATGTCCTCAACGATAACAGAACAAAGAAGAGGTAAGAGTTTCCTCAGCGAGCTTCACAAGTTTAGCATAAACTAAGGCAAAGAGCTGTTATTTTGGAACACTTAACAATGAGGAGGTATGTCACTTTTAGAGTCACACAAAGTTTAGATTTGCATTTGTACAATGATGGATCAGCTAATAGAAACAAAACAGATGAAGCGCAATGAAAATCATACCTACAGTGATTTGAAAAGTTAGTTGCAAAAAAACAAATGTCTTTTATTGCCAATGCTTCTTTTGATGAATGTCTTTTATTGCCAAGTAAATCATAGAAATTTCAGAGTAGAGCATAGGTCTTGAAGATATTGGGTATCTTTCAGCTTCTTTCTACTCTTGCTTGAACCGCGCACTGGATTTAATTATGCAAGTGCGTGTAATGACGCCCTGCTTGATTAAAAAGATCGTTTTTCCCAATCCTACTAAAAACATTTGATATCTCTAATGAGAAATTCGACATTGACAGCAAATCCACTAGACCAAATGCAACACAGTGACTAAGATCGCGTTGTTCCAATCCAATGTTACAAAAATCTCTGCTATTTCCTTCGCTAATCCTCCCTCTATCAGCCTTCTCTCTCGGCTGTTCTTCTCTCCCTCTGATCTTCCTCTTTTGTGAGCGGGCCTCCTTATCGTTGCTTAGTTATCTCCATTAAAGTCCTTTTTTTTTACGTCAAGTGTTGTCAGCTTCTGATATCGACCGTTCGCCCCCTTTTTCTTATAAGCACGCGCACACATATTCCCAAACGTGGCTTTCCTCACCTTCTAAATCTACTCCTCTGCATGTGCACTTACCAACTCTACTTTGCATTGTTTTTCTCCATGTCTTCTAACATTCTCTTCTATTATCTCATGCGGATAGATCAACTATCCTAATTGACTCATCACAAGGACTATTCGAAATACGAATCTAAGATAGTACTATTCTCTGCATATCATGAAAAAAATCCTCCAAAAAAAATATTGGTTCTAATGGCAGCAACCCAAAAAAAAGCACCATAGCAATAATGGCTTCAAAAGTAAAATATCTACTCCTAACATATCTTTACAAATAGTTTCTTTCTTTGATCTTGTAGCTCTTACCTGATCCAAGATCACCTTTATCTTCCCTCGAAAAAATAGGAACTCTTCTATGTATCGTCATCATGGAAGGATATTTCTCCTAATTCCATTTGTCATACCCACACTATTTTGTAGGAAGAAAAGCTTCATCTTTCATTACTCTGTTCCTTCTCCTCTTCAAGCATATTGCTTAAAAAATTATCGATGCTTCTTGTCTCTTTTTTTTTTATTTTGTTGAAGGTTCTCAACTAGAATACGGAAAGAAATTCTCTCCGACATTCACACCCTCCAAATCTGTGCTTCCTCCGAATGCGCCAACCAAGACCTGTTTTCTTGTTCCAAAATTAATGATCAGCTTCATAACATATTGCATGTGCATGGGTAAAAGTAAAGTGCCTTATGCACGGCCATGTATTTAGCCGTATAAAATGTATACTCAAAAATGCATGTATAAAAGTTATGGTGCAAACAAGAAGGAAATGGCATCTGATGTCGAGGCTGGTGCTCTCACGCACATAGAACCAATGTGAATATACATTAGCCCTTTCAATCACTCATAGTGCATAGGTAGGAAAAAAAAATTGTGCCTTGATGCAAGGTCATGAAATGCGACCCTACCATGCATGCTCTTCATGCATTAGGAAAACAATTGGTGCATAGAAAGGGTAATTGGCTTTCGATGTAGAGGCTTTCCACTCACCATATAAACTTATTTGATTTGCATCATGCAAGTACAATTTTGTTGGTTGTGCAACTGGATGTGCACCTATGGGCATGAATATGTGCACATACATTTTGAAGCATGCATACTATAGATGCAATTATAAAATCATGATGCAAATGAGGAAATGGTTCTCATGATTTCTAATCAAAGCAACATACTCTCAACGCTTTCTAAAACGTGTTTTGACTTCTTGTACTTTTCTTCATCTGCATCATCTTCTTGCCATCACTTCCTGGACTTTATTAAACATACTAAAAGATGAAAAGTATCAATTCTAAAAAAAAAAGGTATATACAATCCATAAACAAACTTTTGTTTAAAAAAAACATTTTCCATAGAACATAAATATGGAACGTAAAGTAGTTGTCTTCCATACAAACCATTTAAACTCAAGATCTTGAATTGGCTCTTGATTAATACCTGTTATCAAAAAATCATAAAGATGATTATTGTAATAGAATCATGAAATTAATCGTTTCTATTTTAATCAAGTATTTTAATTACTTCATAACTTATTTTTTTGATGAGGGAGAAAATAAAACTCTTGTTCATATCATTTTCTTTTCATGAGGGAGAAAAATAAAAAACTCCCATTCATATCATACTTTTTCTTGATGAGGGAGAAAAATAAAAAACTCCCATTGATATCATATTTTTTTATGAGGGAGAGAAATAAAAAACTCCCATTAATATCATTTTTTTTAATGAGGGAGAAAAATAAAAAACTCCCAGTCATAACATTCTTTTTTTATGAGGGAGGAAAATAAAGAACTCCCATTCATATCATTTTCCTTTATGAGGGAGAAAAATAAAAAACTCCCAAAACAACATGTTCATTCATAAACCAATATTTCAAACATACATTACCTGAGATTGTTGAGCCGTAGTGATTCACGTCGGGTTCAAATGTGGTAGCATTTCACAACGGCTCGTGGATCAAGTCAATCCTCTTGCTAACGGTGCACGCAGGGTGCTTGGCGCAAGGTCAGATTCAATGGGAACTCAAGGAAATAATTAGTAATACATTTGAAACCATAACCTACTGTAAAGAACTTGAGAAACAAAATAATCAAAATGTTTCAATCATCATGTTCATCGTGGGAAGACATATGCTCTTAATGCTTGAAAGTGATATTAACTGAAAGAAACATATGCTCTTAAAGGTTTCAAAGGGGTATTAACGAGTATTTCACTTACTTAACGCCATATCTTTCCTTTACCACAATTCAAAAGAGTTTACATATGTTTCATAATATGTAAGAGCTAGCTTTCTTTTCTTTATGATCATGCACGATAAATTAGAGATTCACATGTTAGTCATATGATAGCTAAAGTTCGTTCAAACATAGAAATCCATATGGATATTGATTATTGATTTTAATTCTCCGAATTCACTGCACAAGTTTGCATTCATGCAAAGAAAATGCATAGAATACTTTCCTCAGGTCCCATTCTGAAATATCGGAAATCAAGTATGGCATTGACGTTTATCATCTATAAATCAAATCTTATTGGTCAGATTGCAAAATTCTCGCTTTCATGTGGTTTAAAAAGTTAGTTGCAGAAAAACAAAATCTCATTATAAGATCTGACCTGGATCTTCACAGGCGCCAATGCTTCTTTCGATGAATGTCTTTTACTGCCAAGTAAATCATAGAACTTTCAGAGTAGAGTGTAGGAGTCCCAGATATTGGGTATCTTTGGGCTTCTTTCTACTCTTGCTTCAACCGCGTGCTGGATTAATTATGCAGGTTTGTGTAATGATGCCGTGCCTGATTAACAAGATTGTTTTTCCTAATCCTACTAACAACATTTGATATCTCTGATGAGAAATTCGACTTTGAGTGCAAAGCCACTGGACCGAATGCAACAGAGTGGCTGAGATGGCATTGTTCCAACTTTGGATAAGATAATCCAATGTTATCTATGCTATTTCCTTTGCTAATCTCCTCCTATCAACCTTCTCTCTCCGTTGTTCTTCTCTCCCTCTGATCTTCCTCTCTTGTGAGCGGGCCTTCTTGTCGTTGCTCTGTTATCTCCATCAACGTCCTATTTTCTGTGTGCGTCTAGCAATAGCAATCAAAAATCAAAGAAGCCTCCTTCATCCTTTTGTGCTACGGCTTCCAGATCATAAATGTGCTTCCCTTTTGTTTCTGTTTAATCCTCTCCAAATCATATCCAAGGTCTGTGCACCTCCCTCCTGGTCCTCCTGCTTCCATCTGATCAGCACCATATACTTCCCTTTTTTTTTATGTCAACTGTTGTTAGCTTCTAATATCGACCATTTTCCCCCATTTTTCCATAAGCATGCGTACACATAGTCCCGAACGCAGCTTTCCTCACCTTTCTAAATCTACTCCTCTGCATGCGCACTTACCAACTCTACTTTGCATTGTTTTTCTCCATGTCGTCCAACCTTCTCTTCAATTATCTCATGCGGATAGATCAACTATCCTAATTGACTCATGACAAGGACTATTGGGATTACAAATCTAAGATAGTACTACTCTCTGCATATCATGACAAAAATCCTCCAAAAAAATTATTGGTTCTAATGGAAGCAACCCAGAAAAAAGCACCATAGCAATAATGGCATCAAAAGTAAAATATCTACTCCTATCATAACTTTACAAATAGTTTCTTTCTTTGATCTTGTAGCTCTTACCCGATCCAAGATCAACTTTATCTTCCTTCAAAAAAATAGAAACTCTTCTATGTATCGTCATCATGCAAGGATATTTCTCCTGATTCCATTTGTCATACCCGCATTATTTTGTAGAAAGAAATGCTTCATCTTTCATTACTCTATTCCTTCTCCTCTTCAAGCATATTGCCTTAAAAATTATCGATGCTTCTCATCTCTTTTTTTTTTATGTTGTTGAAGGTTCTCGACTAGAATATGGAGAGAAATTCTCTCCGACAACGGGATGTTGTTTGCAAGTAGATATGATAATGTACTCTCTTAGTATTTAGCTTACTTTATGAAGCTCGAGGCTTGACATTAGGGGGGACAGAGGACTTGTTAATTGCAAAGACATGCTAGTTCTAGTTTGTAGCTCAAGTAATTAGACGATTCCTTCCCAAGTTGATACTCCGCTATCAAAAACAACTACTTAATGACAATTAAGTATGTTTGATGTCTTACTAGGTATAAGTAGGTACTAGGAGAAAGTTAAGTATTAAATTTTCTTGATGACCAATAAGACTTAGTTACTTGCAAAGCTTTTGCAATGTATGATGACTCTAAGTCCCGGATGTACTGAGGGAGTCATGAAGATAAGCTTATAATGATTACTCTAAGTATAGGTGATATTTAGAAAGTCATACAGATAAGCTCTAGTGGAGCTATTGAAGTTTTTTTTCTTTTCATCCTGATGAGTGATAAACTTCAAAGAGATGAATAAACTTTAGCATCACTTGAACTTTAGTGTTCAATAGTTGGATGCTAGGTTCCATGACTGTATCTCTAGTCAAGATGCAAAGCTTTCAAAAAGTAATTGAATACTTTTATTAAGCACTTTTCTGAGGGATTCAAAGATGAACCATTGGACTGGAAAGAAAAAGATTCCAAGATGAATCATTGGCTTAGTATTACATGATTCCTTGACAGGAATCTAAAGTTCTTGAAATAAAAATATCCCTCGATGTGAGACTGGAATCTTTCAAGTAAGTTTGATAGCAAGTAGTTCCCAACAGTTCCCAAACTATTAGTATAGGTACTTAAGTCCAAATATTGATATAACCTAAAGGTGTATCAAAGATTCTTAGCTTTGGAATCTCAGGGGCATGAGTGTATGCCTGGACTTGAGACGAGAAAAGATCTCTAAAAGCCCATGGATAAGCAAAGATGCTTTTGTTAGTTTAAGAGATTGCCGAAGTATTGGCAATAAAAAATCCTTTAGGGAATTATTCACTCACGTTCCATTTATCCAATGGAAAATTGTGAAAAGAGTAATTTATTCCAAGTATGAACAGAGTGAAGAAATTCCAAGTGTAGTCTATAACTATGAAGACAGTACTTAAGCCTGTGGAAGGTAAAGCATAATGTTTACCTATCCTTAAAGGGATTTTTGGTACAAATCCAAAGAGCATGAGCAGATGCTTAGACTTAAGCAGTAGAGAGATTCCTATAAAATCCTAGCCAGGATAGGTACCTAAAGCATGACCAAGGAAAGGAATCTAAAGACAAGAAGTTAAAAGCTCTTGTCACTACAAATTGGTCAAGAATAAACCAATTAAACTTGAATCTGTGAAAATTCAAGTACTTGGAATTCAGATTGGTTTTCATTTGAAAACCCTAGCAAAGAAGGATTGATATTCCATCAAAAGGTTTTCAAGTTTCCAAAGGAAACCACAAGATCGTGACACGATCATGTGAAGGGATCAAAACCTAGAAAATCTAGTTAGAGATAATGCCTGAAACTTCAAAATTGTCGTAAAGAATTGAAGCAAGAAGGTACTCTATCAACATATATTTAGACTTTAGGATAAGTATCACCTACACATTAATGTGAATATAAAATAGGGTGGTATGGGACACCAAATTTTATACTCAGATTGACGTAGGAAAGATGGTATGGGACATCGGACCGTAGGATGATAATTATCTTTTAGTCCTAGTTTGGATCTTGAGGTTAGGTTTGATCCTCAAGGGAATTAAGACTTCAAAGAAAGTTAAATTCATAAAGGATAAATCTAGTATCTCAAAATACTTCAAGATAACTTCAAGATCAAGGAAACAGAAGATATGAAGTAAGTAACTTCCAAGATCTACTTAGAACACTTCAAGCTTAGGTGTTGTTGGTCAGAAATAGTTGATAACTTTCTGAAAAAAGTTAGATTTTGACTTTGAACTGAACCTTTTAACAAAGGATAGATTGACTGAGTCAAGAATCAAGTTCCTAGTGTTACTTGGTAAATTCACTCTTTTGACTCAAAGAAATGCACAAGAAATGCATTCCCAGTAAGGAGTCAGAAAGATTGAATATGACCTGAACTTAGTCTTAAAAGAAGCACTATTTGAATACTAAACTCATCAATAGAACCTCAATGGGATGACACACTGATGTTGGTAACCACACTAGTATCTTGTGGTTGGATGATGTTTTCGAGTTGCTTTGAATCTTTTTGAGAATCTAGCTTATTTTTCTTAAAGGTAAAGAAAATGCTTCAATACCTTATTGAAAGAGATCTTTGAAAAGTTAAAGTCTTGAGTCATCTAGATTTTGACTCATAGAAAGTTTACGTATCGTCAAGTATGAATTGGTTGAACAGAGTTTTAGTTCTTTCTTTCCGCTTTCAGAATCTTTTGGATTTGACTGAGATATGGTATCTGATCCTTTTTACGAAAGTCAAGGGTTAACTGGTTAGAAGTAGGTAACAAAATTAAACATCCTAGATAGATGTTTTGTATAAGAACCTTTTCAATCTTAAGGTTCTATCTAAGTGGACTTATTCATTTGAGTTTGCTTCAAGTTATAGCATAAATGATTTCCTAGAGTCCAGTTAGGAATTTCTCAACAGATTGAAAATTCCCAAGAACTTTTAGCTCAAGTCTTTGAGAACTCCTACAATTTACATAGGATTTTTTATTAACTCATTAGGACAAAGTAGTCCTCTAGTCGACTGAAAAAAATGGAGTGTTAGATCAGAGTAAACCATTGAACAAACATCCAAGTTAGATGTTTGATATAACCAAACTTTAAATCCTTCAAATCAAATTCAAGTGAATCAAGAGTTCTCAAAGTCTTGCGAGGGATAAGAATCCCACCTTTATTACTAAGTCCATGCACCAATCATGCTTAGAAATGGACTAGTAAGTTGAATCCATCTAGTTCACATGTTTGTGCCTAGATCGCACATCGAGAAACTGTGAATTGGCCAGGGATGTTTTTCGATCCACCCTTATTATTCTTTCACTAGTTTGTACTTTGTTCAATTCATCAAAGTGCAAAATGAGACAGTGTTTTGAATCATTTGGGCAGGGATGCCCCATAGAGATGAGACATGTTCTTCCAGTTTTAGAACATGACCATGTTCTTCCAATTTTAGAACATGACCATGTTCTTCCAGTTTTAGAACATGAGGCTGTTTGTTCTAAAAATCAGCCTATAACTGAGAGGTTGTTTGTTCCTATAAATGAACCCAACCATGTAGCCCTTCATTCATCCATACTTAAATCATCCATTTTTTGGCTTAGATGTTTGGAATAGTCAAAACATCTAGAATGCACAGACCACTTGTTTGTTTCGGGCTACAAACAAAATCCCACTTGATTTTTGGGATACACTCCCTTTAAGGGTTCCATTAGCGACATATACATCTACCTTCTTATCATGCATTCATGTATTTTGATCTGCTGTAGTTTGATACGTTTTTTTCACTTAAGGCGCCCGATAAAGATACGTCTTCACAAGCCAGCGACGAGGATGTACAGTGTAGGTTCATGAAGATGTCCTCCTTTTAATGTACAGTGTAGGCTCATGTAGATCGCGCGTGTAGTGTAAGCCAGATCGTCTGCTTCGACGAGCCATTTGAGGTTCGAGCCAGCTCTTCACTTCGTTCACACTGATTGCAGACAGAAGATAAGCGACGGTCTTAACGTTTAGTGCATGCGTCCCGCGGCTGCTGGAGACACGCTTGTACTTGTGCCTGCGTCATTGTCGTGGGATTCTGATAACACATTTTCGTACACACACGAAGGAGGAGATTCACAAGGATTAAATTTGTCACTTTAAGCAGCAACTCTCGCTGTTAGCCGATCGTCTTGTGCTTCGGATGTGCTTTTGTCTTCCATGATCATCGGTGTACGTAAAGGAAAAGCGACTTTGACGCCCTTTAATGCATGCGTCCGTGCTGATTCAGACCCATTAGGCAAGAATCATCCGCGCAATTTCTACTATGTCTTATTATACTGTCCTTCTGTTTTAATGTTTTCACAGACGTGGAGAAGCTCTATGAAATGACAGTCATTAACTTTTGCAGAAAATCTGCTTGTTTGTATGCGGAGAGTTTCAGCTTCGCGTCATCTCTTATAATTTATAGAGGGTTATTGTACACAGATTTCTTGATGATGCAGAATTACTTGCCCCACAATGATATGGCTCATTGCTGGTGAATCTTTCTCAGTACGATTATTCAGCAGACGCAGATTGAGGGATTGGGAGACAAACAGGAGGTAAAACTCAATCATTTATTTGTCTCCAAGTCTATGGTAACTGAGTCTTCTATCCGCCTTGCAACTTCTACGTTGCACACTGATATGGCTTCTTGGAGACAAAGACGGATGCCCATACACAAGACTATGAAACTTCAAGTCGTTCTGCTGCTGCCAACCTGTCGCTTCACATTTGTCGAGCTTACTCAATTTCCGCATGACGTTGTTAAGATAGACTGCCTTTTTCCTGTCGCTATTAACTCATTGAGATCTTCACCCTCCTCTTCTCCGGAAACAGTTTCCACATTCAGCGAACTTTCAAGTGAGCTTTCAAGGATCGAGATGGAGTTCTGAAGACAGGTCGATTCTGTTTACTCATATCTGCCCAATTACCTCGCGTTGGTCAGAATCGTGGAAATGTGTAAACTCCTAATGAACAAACTACTTGAGGAAGAGAGTTTGTATATGATTGACAACATGGGAGTGCAATGCATTTCAGTTGAGGAGAATAAGGATTGTTTTGCTAGCAACTTCACTCACCTTTTGGGTATGTCAAATCATATGTACTCTCAAAGAAAGGACAATAGGGCTTCCATCTCTAATATCAGGTCTAAGAGAATTCCATTTATTTTGTGTTTCCATCTAGACTTCCCTATCTCAGAATGTTGATATTGGAAAGGTTATTGATTCCCTTCCCAATAGGAAAAGCTTGGGTCCTGATGGTCTTTTTAATGGGTTCATCAAGATGTTTAAGAATGTGTTCTTAAGACTTCTTCATTTGATCTGGCACGAAACACTTAAGTTTGGTGCTTTACCTAACTCTCTCAATGAAAGTGTTATAAAGCTAATTCATGAAAAAAAACTAGAAACAAGATTGAAAATAGGAGACAAATCATGATGTTCGTTCTTAACCGGATTATGTGGCATCTACACCATTGGATCAATGAAGAAAAAAAAAGGCTTCATTAATGGGCAGTCTATCCTAAAGGCCAATATCAACATGTGGAAGGAATTGAATTCGCTAGGTGTCATCCCAAGATGTTTATTTTGTCAAGATTGATTTTGATAATGCCTACCATTGCTTGGAGTGGGACTTCATTCTGAAGTACTCAAAGGATTTGGGTTGGGGGCCCAAGTTCATCAAGATGATCTCTATGTTGTTAGGAAATACCTCAATGCATTTAACATAAACGACCAACTCTCGTGTGCAACGAGACTAAAAATGTCAAGGAGGTAGGGTTTGCCCCTGGGCGAGCTTTTTTTCATTGTATCCATAAATGGCCTCAACTGATTGGTCAAGCATCACACTAAGCTTGGGAAGATCTAGATATTGTTTCTTCCGAATAGTCAAAACCCGATGTTATTGAGGCTCTTTGCAGATGACATGAATGCTTTTATTCAAAATGGTGACACTAGCATTTCAAACTTCTTTGTTCCTACTAAGAACCAAATTGCACACATGATGATAACGGCACTTGATGGGATAAAGATTGCTAGATTCAAAGCTATGGAAGGTATTCAACCTATCAGCGAATGAAGACTCAAGCATACTTCAGCTTGAGAGGAATATGTTGGACCATCAAGCTTGCATTATGCTCGAGGTGGATATGCTCTAAATCAAATGAATCATTTGGATGGTGCCATATATGTACCTTGAAGAATAGCTCTTATGTGCACATTATTTTCTTGTATTAATTGGTTCATCACTTATGATCATTTCTTATAAGGTCCAAGGTCTTTACTTTTTTGAAAAGAAAGATCCAAAGGCTTAAACTCCACGATTTAGAAATGGATGATGTTCATTCTCAATCAATGAATCAAGAAGTAGATCTTAACCTAGATTGTAGGAAAAGATTCCAATCAATATAAAAACTATCAAACTTTCCTAATTTTGAATTCAAATTCATGAAGAACAGGCATGGTCATGTCCTCAAGTGTCTATATAAAGAATTCAAAACATTTTACATTATTTAGAGTGTAGATTTGAAGAAATACATGTAGTCTTTGATCATTGCTTGGTACCACTTCAATTCTGTGTCCTTCTTCCTCATTCTTAGTCAACTTGCAAATATTTTTTCTCTCTCTAAAGAGCTCCAAATCGGGATGGCATCCAATCAGTGTTAAGGTGATTGCTCCTTCACTAACCAATAAAAGTTAGGGCTTTTATGCATTTTAGCAAGCCAACCCTATGTATGACACTCCCTTAAGAGGAATGTCTCCAATTGTAACTATGCTAGCAGCTCTCAACGTTTGAAGTCATCACCTCCATCCATTTTTAGAAGGTTTTTATGGGCTAGTCAAGGTGCAAGTTATCTCTTTTGCACCAACTTGTTCTTGTTGATGTTCCAAAGTACCTATTGGGTTTTATTGCACTAACCACATTCCTAGAGGATCTAGATCACATATCCAAAGTGGTAGTGGTTGCCCTTTACTGCTTTAAGGGACCAACTTCACCTCTTGAAAACTCAACTTTCCAAGCCTCTCCAAGCTTCTCCAACTTCTTTCAGAACATAACTAAGTACCAAGGCTTTCTAAAACTTTCTTCCTAATGGGTTATCGGACATACAAAAATTGCTCAAATTAATTTGATGATCAATTTTTCATAGTACAAGAAAAGAATAAGTGCCATACAATCACTCCATGAACGAGCTATTAAATAGAGCAGTTATTTAAAGAATAAAATGTAACATTATTTTGTAAAGAATATGAACTAGAAGCTTAATATCTTGAGACTGGACTTACACCTATGAATCACTTAGAAGTTATCTAGAACGTTGTGTATGTATCCCAATTACATCTACATGACTTACTTGAGATGGAGGCATAAACAAAATGATCACAATATAAGTCAATAACCCTTAAGATTTCTATGCTTAAGGATGTGGACAAAGTAACATCGACAAGAATTCTAAAGTGGATACATAAGGATAAAGTTACATCAATCTTAGATATCAAGAGAGATTTTTATCGACAATATGATGATGTATTTGTGTATGGTGAGAAAGCCATATAGGATGAGAATATATGGTTCTTCTTATGGGAAGTAGTTATGAACAATGGTGAGGAACTGCTTTTGTAGTTGCAAGACATAAAATCTCAGTTTGTCCTTATATAAGATTGGGAAGAGGTAGAAGATGTAGCTAAAATAATTGTTAAAAAAAATAGAGAACTTTGGCAAAGTTCATGCAAGACTAGTAGGAAGATTTACAAGAAGAGTAAATGCAAGTGACATACAAATTTGCTTCAAATCAACAAGCAAATTGAGTAGTTATGAAAGAACTTTGTCATTCTAATCAAATGGAGGAAATGTTTAATAAATTCAATGATCTTATGACTCAAAGTGCATGAAAAATGATTGAGCCTCAATCTTCCTAGGCTACAACAAACAAACCACTAATGGTTTTTGAGATTAAGAGCTGTATCTGGTGTGATTGTATGGAGCACAACATGTATTTGTGTGAAAGTTTCAAAGATTTCCTATCTTAAAAGTTGGAGCTTATTAAAAAAAAAAAAGATCATCTAATGTAAAACTAGTGAAAAGGTTAATATAAATTTTGACTTGGGAGAACTTTTTCGCTAGTACATCAAGCTACTTTCCTTGAACTTCCCATATGTATGCATATGCTTTCCAAGTGATTGTTGATAGTGGAGATTTGGAAGTTTGATCAAGAGTGGTAAAAAGTCTAGATCAAGAGAAGATGCACAACAAACCTTTAAAAAAATCTAGCAATGGAATTCGGGGGGAAACCGAATGGAAAGACATAGTTGATACACTCCTAGTAGTCACCTAATAGTGTTAATCAATGCATCATGGAGCTATAGTTGAGGAAAAAAGGATAATATTAATATTCATGTACCTATGGTTACTAACAATGGGTCTAAAATTAACCTTATGTCGAAAGAGCTTCATATGAAAGGTAAGTGGCCAACTAATATGCATCGTAGATGGAGAAATTATTCTTCTGATATGGTGCTAGGGGACCTTTATCGTGAATGTCCTGAAGTGCAGGTTATAATAAGTGATGTGAGTGATTATCAATACTTTTCTGTTCAAGGCCATTCTAGCAAATTTCTGATACTAGGACAACCATACGTTACTACAGTTAGGATGGAAACAAGAGTCATGGAAGATGTCTCAACCTATGCTAGGTTCCAAACTAAAGATCGCAAGAAGGTTCTTTAGTTTGATGGTGTGTGTTGACCATATGAGGAGTAGAAATTCTCTTGAAACAAGGCCATTTCTTGAGGAACTTGATGATTAAAGTTTTTAACGAAAGATTTCATAAGTGGGGGCAATAAAAGCTTAAATGACAAAAAGTTCTAGAATATAAATACAATTATATGTAGTTTCATAGCACTCTTTTTATCTACTTCATTTTAGTTGTGTGTTTTACCAGAGTTGAAGAAATGGGAAAAGCAACACATGGCACACCATCAAAGAAGGTTTTATGGATGTAAATTTTTTATTATGATGAAGAGATCTATTCAATTTCTTATGATATATCTTTCTATCATAAAATATTTGATTTGCAAGATTTGATCAGTGGAAGGATACATGATTGTGTTATCCATCTTCAGTCTATTGCTATGTACAAGAAAATAGCCATGTCTAGACTTATCAATAAAGGAAAAGAAGTCTCTATAGAGATAAAATATAAAATGGCTCAAAAGAAGGTTAAGATAATATGGATTCCAATTCTTGATGATAGTAATCTGAAGTGTTAAGTCTAAGATTTTGCACACATAATCTAGAGTTAAGGAGCTTGCTAATGTAAGTTACCTCACTCAAAATGCTCACTCATAGTGTGAAAAACAATGCCTCTAGTATAAACAAGTTATCACCTTCACTAGGCATGCACATAGAGACTACTACTCACTTCTAGAACTGTTTCTCTCAAAATATGTAGAGATTAGATATGAGCTTTGAGAAAAATTAAGGAGACCAAAATAAGTTTCCGAGGAGACAAATATTACAAGAAATGAGTATGACTTGGTAATGGAGCTCTACTCAACACTCAGATCTATCTAGCTCATCTCTCTGACTCTCTGTTTGCATTAGAAAGAAAGTGATGACATAGTATAGTGTGATGATATTGAGATAAGTTTGGATGAGTCACTTATGGCATAGTCTAGTTCCCTACTACTAAGATGAGATTGGACGAGCATCCAATTAGAGAGATTTAGAGGGAGATAGCTCAAGCTACTCTACTAGAAGCACAGGAATAAGTGCCTGCTAAAGAGACACTTGAATTTTTACTTTCACAAATTAAAAAGGAGGCATAGGTTCTCACATCCACATCTAGATAGATATAGAATACATATGGAAGCACAAGTCTAATAAATCATGTTACATCAAACAATCATAGAATAGAAGTAACAACATTTTAGAACAATCAAAACATGAGTAACAAGGGTAGTTGCCATGTACAAAGAAGGCCCATAATTTGGTGGGACTAACAACAACGTTTTGTCCCACATAGAGTGTGTGGAATGTGAGACAATACTAGTACTAATTTGCCATCTTATTCCGATGACTAGTGAGCAAATGACTAATACAAAAAAATCAATTACTATCAACAAACACATAAGTCAATCATAAAGGAATATGAACTTCCACCATACTAGGAGTGAGGACGCACTATATGGTTACAATTTGATCACCAAGGACAAAATTGAAGATTCAAACTTCTCGCTCTCGCACTTTTGATTGATTGAGAGACGAACATCACTGAAAGTAATGATCTAGAAAGATGCTCAAAGTAATAAAAGGGACAAAGTTGGAAGTACGCAAGGAAAAAACCTAGTTACAAAAAAAAGAGAGGTATTGCTAGCAAGCAATCTACATGGATGTCCAAAGTTACATGGCACATGTTAAACATGTCAAGTATATTTAAATGTGAAACATAAGGATGAACTGCATCCTAGATATCCCCTCAATATTTATTGTAAGTAGATGATTGATTTAGTTACAATTCCTCTAGGAATTAAGTAGATGAGATAAATTGTGCTTGCAAGAGAGGATTTGACAAACCATGTGGAAGGATGAGCTTTGAGACAGAAAATAGACAATCAATGTATTGAAATTTCTATTAGAAGATGTATTTTATAGGTTTGGATATATTAAAAAGTTAGTTGTTGACAAAGGTGAAAATGATTGTCAAGAATCAAATGACTTCTTTGCAAAGTACGGTATTTATCTATCAATCACCATTACATATAACCGAGAATCTAATGGAATGATCAAATAGGGGCATTCCATGATCATTAAAGCCTTTGCAAAAGCTTGTAATGGAAAGATTAAGAATTAGTGAAAATATTTTCCTTTTTCTTTGCACACAGATACAATGACTTGCACTAGAACTATTGGGTTTTTTTCTAGCACAACTAGTGTATTGTGAAAAGCTGATGTTACCAGTAGAGTCACATTCTTTAGCATGCATCTCTTTGCTGTGGAAGGATGAGATGATAAGGGAGGATCTACAAATCCTTCAAGTAGAAAGAGGAAGAAGGTTTTTTAGAAGAAGTTGAGTTTTTCATAAGAAATTGTGGCCAAACTCAAATTTTGGAGTGAGATAAATAAGAATGCTTTTGACAAATCCCATAGGCCCAAAACCAAAAAGAGAAATGAAGGGGACATCGTACTTGTTTATGATATTAAATATGACATTCAAAATGAAGGCAAAAAGAAACTAGTCAAGAGATGGTTTGGACCATACGAGGTGTGCATGACATTCAATAAATACATATATTCTCTTAGGGAATCGGGCACACAAAATTTAAAGATGTGATCACTAGAAAGCACGTCAAAAATTTTAAAATAAGAGAAAACTAAAAGTATGAAACACTGGAAGAACAGGAAGGTGCTAGGGAAATAGTTGAAGAAGCTCTAAATGAAGATAAAAAATGAATTGAAGATTTGAAGGATAACATTCTATATATGCATGTACGTATGTATTGTTGAGTGCACAAACTAGAATAATAAAAAAAAGATATAACTAAAAATTATTGTTGTTTGGTTTTATATAACCAATGAAAAGAATGTGGAGAATTTTGAATCCAATATATGTAGAGGAAGTTTGAGAACCTCTTCTAAAGAGTTCCATGTAAGACACATGCTTAGTGAAACCTGATTATGTCACATCTCAAAGGCCCCATGACTCTTACATTTTGTGTACATATAACAAATACTCTTAGCTATTTATGTAGATAAAGAACATTCAATTTGGACTTTGTGTGACCAAACATGCAACTATAGAAAGATAGACTACCCATTAACTCAAGTTAAGGAAGGTTGTTCACATTGGATATGAATCTTAATTTCAATCACACTATTTAATTCACATATGGAGAAAGGAAGGTAGCAAAAATTGAGCTATGGCACAAATGTTCTAGAAATATTAACATAAAAGATTGAGGGATATGGAATGGAAGAGCTTAGTCCCAAGGTTACCAAATTGTTAGAACCAGAATCTTAACAATTTGTGTGAAGCTTGCCAATTGGGTATGCAAAATAGGCTACCTTTGGAGAAGAGCAATGATATGATCTATCATCCACTTCACCTAATCCATACACATGTTTGGGCACCAAAAAAGGAGAACTCAATTGGAGGTAATCGATACTTTGTAATCTTCATTGATGATTATACAAGGATGACTTTGCTATATTGTATGAAGCATAAGTGAGGTGTCCTTTAT
>CM035415.1:21416113-21461113 GCA_020310875.1 Ceratopteris richardii | reverse complement strand
ACACACATGCTAATTCTAAATCAATCATGCATACACATGCACTTATTATACTTCTGCATTCATCACATAATATATGCATCACATACCATATATTTATATGCATTCATCTACTTATGCATACACATGTATACATAATGATCATGCTAAAGGCACATACATATGCTAACACACATTTTTATGCATCTACACATGTATGCTAACACTCAACCACATGCTATCATAGACACATGCATCTTTGCACCTTCATACTATGCATTAATTCTATCATGTTTCATGTAAAAAATCTTAATGCACATACATATTAACCATGCACATACTAATGCACATTCATGCTAATGCATACTAACCATGCATAACACTTCCATGCATATGCATGTACACTAACACACAAGCACATACTAATATATACTTATATATACTAACATGTAATTAAACCTTAGAAGTATTTAACTAATTATACCTTTCCAATTTCTAATTAAACAATGCCATAAATAATTAAACCTTATTATATCTAATTAAAACAATACATTAATACATACGTAATTAGATTAACTAATTTTATCTATATAGGTAACCTAACATAACATTAACTTTGTTTCTCTCTCTCTCTTAGCTGTTTCTCTCTCTCTCCTAGCTGTTTCTCTCTCTCTCTCTCTCTCTCTCTCTCTCT
This sequence comes from Ceratopteris richardii, assembly GCA_020310875.1. Taxonomy (NCBI): domain Eukaryota; kingdom Viridiplantae; phylum Streptophyta; class Polypodiopsida; order Polypodiales; family Pteridaceae; genus Ceratopteris; species Ceratopteris richardii. Next base: position 21,460,443 of record CM035415.1, on the reverse strand, counting down.
CTCTAACTATTCTTCTCTCTTTCTTTCCGTATTTCGCTCGCCAGCTGATTGTCTCTTTCTCTCTCTTCCCACGCACAGCGCCCTACATCGCCGCTAGGAGGGAGCCCACTACCTCTCTCTATCTCTTATCATTTTGAAACTATACCCATCTCTCTGATTGTAAGTACGCGTGCTGCGCACCTGAGTGCTGCCATGAAGAAAGAAGGGGTCTAGGGGAGTTAAAAACGATTTCTCTCTCTACTATTGCTTCATGTCCAGGGGAGTTAAAAATGCATGCTGCGCACGTGAGTGCCGCCATGAAAAAAGAAGGGGTCCAAGGGAGTTAAAAACGATTTCTCTCTCTACTATTGCTAGGAGGGAGCCCACTACCTCTCTCTATCTCTTATCATTTTGAAACTATACCCATCTCTCTGATTCTAAGTACGCGTGCTGCGCACCTGAGTGCCCCCATGAAGAAAGAAGGGGTCCAGGGGAGTTAAAAACGATTTCTCTCTCTACTATTGCTTCATGTCCATCAGCTCTCTGTGCATGCTCCCTTTCTCACACACACCTACGCGATAAAGAACCCATTGCCTGCAGCGTGAGCAGTCGTGGAAGGAAGAAGGGATGATATTCTTGGTAGGCCAAGAATTTCCAGAAAATCTTCTGAGCAAACAGGGCAGACAAGATCGGAGCCTTGGTTGAGGCTGACCCATCCACTGCAACGGTAGCATCAGTAGTTCCCATTGGCAGAAGACATGACAATACTGAATGAAACTAGAGACAAACACACAGGTTCCTATACAAGCACGCTCAATACAAAAGAAGAGGAAGAAGATAAACACGCTGAGCTTCCGTTTTTTAGTGCTACCAAAACCTTTCTCTTGAGTCTCTCTCTTCGCGATGTTAAAACCAGGCATAGAGTCACTTTCTCTCTCTATGTGCATCTATATCTGCAGCACTGACCATTTCCTTCTCTCTCTAAAGTACCCCTCTCTTTGCCTACGTACGCACAAGCTAAGGGAAAAAAGTAGAACTCTCTCCTATGCATACATAAGGAGCAGGAAGAGAAAAAAAAGAAAGTAGTACGTGCAAGAAACATTAGGAAAAACTGGAGCTCATCACACATAAATATACGTACTCAACACATTTGTAAACCACACTTTTGGTTTTGCTTTATTTCCTCAACCATACTTTTACCCATTAACTTTCACCACACTTTTAGTTTACTTTAACTACTTTAACCACACAACTCATTCACAACACTCTTTTCATCTACAACAACTCACACCATTCTTTTTGTTATCGAACTTTAGTTACTTTAAGTGCATAAATTTCTCACTCCACTCTTTCACTTCACTTTAATTACACATCTTTTATGAACCATTCTTTAAATTCGTACACACACACACCACTAATTAATTATCCATTTCATTTATCATTTTAATTTAATTATCTTACATTTTCATAATTAAATAATTCATTTAATTTAAGCTTAGTTTAGGGTTTTAATTTACTAAATACCTTAGTATTTATATTCACACACTGATTAAAATAACTAATTAAATCATATTTTAATTTTTTAAGAAATCAATGTTCATTTTATAGATTAATTTAATTAAATGTCAATTATTTTAACCCTTAAAACACACTAACAACCCTTAAAGACCTACTTGAAACTTATCAGAATCCATTGGAAACCCTTTAGAACCAATTGAAAACCTAGCTTTAACCCTAACATTAACCAAGAATTAATGTTCTTAACTTAAATACACATAAATAAATGTAAATCTAGGGTCTTATACCCATGTTTCAATATTTAAATGGCTGAAACATGTTGGAGCAAATCTATGACAAGCCTAAGTATTGGCTTGAGTCCCACAAAGTCATAGAAGAAGCCTTAAAATGAAGACTATGTAAAGTTCACTTGTGAACTACCTCTTGTAACTTTTGAAGAGTTTACTTAATTTAGAAGTGAAAGAATCTTAAGTGGTTGAGTCCACTTGATCAAAAAGAGAAAGAGGAGCCACGAATTCGTGATTTGTGGTAGGTAGAGAATCAAATCAATCATTGATTGATTGGAGAGTGATTGAGGGAAGTTAGCCTCCCAAACTCAGCTAAAAATAGATGGCAGCTTTAGTTGTGGTTAGAGAGACCTATGTGAAGACCTCCAAGAGCTGAGCTTTATGCCATATCAAGGTGTGATTACAAGGCACACATATGTATCAGTAAGTCCATTGTATTTTACAAGCAATATACTTTCATTTTCATTATCATTTGGGTTCATATTTCCATGTTCTTGTGAAGTGTACTACTCACTGCCATTACTCTCAGTTTTCTCAGTCAGATTGCAGAGATGTTTTCTCTGAGCTTGGTGCATCATTTTCATTAATTTAACTTGGTAAAGTTATCTCTATAAGTCTACTATATGCTCACAAATTTTCATGTTATTTGCGTCTTGCAATCTTCAGTTATATTCATTTGAAGTCAACAGGGTCTGTTCATCTTCACTTCTCTATCAGGTACCCGATTTTTTAACTCACCTTGTTAGAGCCATTTCTCAGTGGTTACTTATTCAAATTCAGTAATTTAAAGCTTGTTGGATTCAGCTTATTGTCTAGTATAATCATACAAATTTTCATAATCATTGGATTCCTAAAATTTGAGTTATATACATGTTTATGCTCACTAGTCTCAAACTGTAGCAGCCCGTGAAAATCGGGATGATGTCATCACTTGTTAAAACTCATTCTCAGTGTGTGGTTTATTATTTTTTATGAGATTAATCTTCAAGGTTAGCTATTTAAGTTATCTAGACTTTCCCAAGAGGAATTAAGCTAATTGCTGCTGTGCTCAGAGAATTATTCAAAACAGTGGACAGGTGTATGAACCAAGAATAGCAAGTTTTTCACCTCTGAGCTAACTCCAACTTATCTATTTTGATCTATCTTTTTGAGAGTGATCTTCCAAGGTACATAGGGTGTCTAATACATCCATTGGCAAGCTAAAAGGGCCCACCATATACTCCTGGAGTTCATTTGGCTGGTGTAGATCACGGATTTTGCAACACCTCTTCATCTTCAAGCACATACCTATCTATCTCTTCACAGTGGTATTAGAGCAAGGTTGGAGAACATGGCAGATGGATTTCCTTCATCAATTGACAAATTGGAAAGAGGTAACTACTCAGCTTGGTCATTAAGAATGGAAGCTTATCTCCAAGGTACAAGTTTATATGGTTATGTGGCTGGAGATGAAGTTATGCCAAGTTTCAGGAACAAAAGTCAACCAACACAAGAAGAGCAAGAAAGATTGAGCACATGGTGCTCCAAGGATGCACTTGCAAGGTCTTATCTCCTCAAATCTATCTCAAATTTTTTGTTGCCTCACATTAGAAGTTGTAAGACATCTCACAAAGTGTGGGATGCACTTGAAGCCTTCTTCTCTTCAAGTACCAAAGCTAGGAAGCATCAACTATGGATGGATTTCACAACTCCCAAGAAGGCTCCCAAACAAAATGTGACTGGTTTTTTCACAAAGCTCAAGGACATAGCAGAAGCATTGGAGAGTTAATAGATGAAGAGAAAATTGTAAGGCAGGTCATCAATGGCTTGAAGGCAGATGACAAGTGGGAAGCATTCACCACAGCTATGGATTTGTACATGGACATGCATGTACCTGATTTCAATACACTCATTGGACAACTACTCACTCAAGAGGCAAAGTTTATCAAAAATGGAGAAAGCTCTAAAGGTAATCAATCTTCAGCTTTATACACTGATAAAAGCAAGTCCAAAGATAACAAAGGAAAGGCAAAGAAAGTGGATGATGAAGGAGGTACATATCAAGCTAACTATGCAGGTAGAGGAAGACATGGCAGAGGTAGAGGAAGAGGAGGTAGACAAGGCAGGGGGAGATCCCAAGACTCCAACTCATGTTCTATTTGTGGATAAACTAATCATACAACTGAGAATTGCTTTAGGAACTCCAAGAATCAAAGAGGAAGAGGATACAATAGAGGAAGTTATGCCTAGTCAAGAGGAAGGTTCAACAATTATCATGGCAGCTACAACAACTACAATCATTCAAACTATCAAGGAGGCTACAAAGGAAGGAGACACTACAATAACTACACAGAAGACTCAAACAAAGAGGATTCATTATTGATCATGAACATGGCTATGCCACAAGGTAAATCTGATGAGCATGTTTTCTACATAGATTCAGGTTGTTCAATCATGTGGCAGGAAATGTGGCACTCCTATCAAATTTAGAAGATCCAAGGAATAAGCATGAGGTACAAACAGGAGATGATACAAAACATCTTGTGGAGATAGGCAATGTCAAAGCACCTGATGGAAACATCAACCTACTCAGTAAGGTACTCTATGTCCCTACCATTATAAAGAATTTGGTAAGTGTTGGGTAGATAGTAGAGAAAGTGTTGCAAGTCAGGTTCACAAAGGTAGGAGCATTTGTTGAAGATCCAAGTCAAGGATTCAGAAAAATTGCAAAAGGTGAAAAGACAGGTAGATTGTTCACATTTGAATTACAGGACACTAGAAACATTGCTCTCTTTAATTATGGTAGTGAGACACTCACAGAATTGGAAGTATGGCACAAAAGGTTAGCACATATTGGTGAAAGGTCATTAAAGCAAATCTGCAGGGACCAAAGTGTACTTGGACTCCCTAATTAGTCAAAACAACATATGATTTATAAGTGTAGTGCATGTCAATTTGGAAAGTCTCACAGGTTACCATTCATGAAGAAAGGTTATATGCATGGAGATCTCTTGGAGTTGGTTCATACAGATGTATGGGGACCTAGCAAGGAAGCTTCAATATCTGGATCAAGGTATTATTCTCCTTTATTGATGATTGCAGCAGATGGACTATCCTATTCTTTATGAAACACAAAGATGAAGTTTTTTCATGTTTCAAAAGATATTTGGCTCTTGTGGAGAATCAAACAGGTAAATCACTAAAAAGGCTAAGGTCATGTGGAGGGGGAGAATACTTCTCCCATGATTTTGATTCTTTTCTTCAAGAAAGAGGAATCAAAAGAGAGGTAACTACAAGGTACACTCCTGAGCAAAATGGAGTGGCAGAAAGGAGGAATAGGACAATTGTTGAAGCTGCAAGGTCTATGTTAAATGAAAAGCATTTACCTAATTACTTATGGGCTGAGGCTATATCTACAGCCACTTACTTGATTAACAGGTTGCCTTCAAAATCCCTTGATGGGATGACTCCATATGAGGCTTGGAATGGAAGAAGACCAAGCTTAGATCATTGTAAATTTTTTGGATGTATTGCTTTTGCTCATGTTCCTTCATAGGTTAGAGGCAAGATGGATCCAAAGGGAGAAAGGTGTGTATTTATTGGATATGAATCAAAAGGGCTACAGGTTATACAACCCTACCAACAAAGGATTCTTGGTAAGCAGAGATGTAGTTTTTGATGAGAACAATTCATGGTATGAAGATTCATGCAAGAAGGTCAATTTTCCATATAATCTTGAAGAAGATTTTCCAAAGCTTGGTAGAGAACAACCAAAGATTGAAGAACAAGACACCTCGGAGGATGATGAAGAATCTCAAATAGAAAAGATCAAAGCGTGGAAGTCTAAAGGTAAAGCAAAATTGCAGGAACTTGGACATGAGGCAGAATCATCACATCATGGCCTAAGAAGATCTATGAGGGAAAAGAAAAAACCAGAAAGGTATGGGTTTGACACCTCAAGAGTAACTAAACATTCTATCTACATAGCACAGGACATAAACCTAGAGGAGCCATCATCCTTTGAAGAGGCCAAAGCAAAATCAGAATGGAAGCATGCAATGAAGGAAGAGATTGAAGCACTTCAGGAAAACAACACTTGGGATTTGGTGCCCAAGACTTCATTCATGAAGGTAATAGGCTCAAGATGGGTCTATAAACTCGAGAAGAATTTTGATGGTTCAATTAACAGGTATAAGGCAAGGCTTGTAGCAAAAGGCTTTGCACAAACACATGGAATTGATTATGAGGAGACCCTCTCTCCTGTGGCAAAGATGCCTACTATTAGGGTTTTGCTTAGTATTGCCTCTTCCAAGAATTGGAAGATACTTCAACTAGATGTAAAGAATGCATTCTTGAATAGTTGGATAACAGAAGAGGTATATATGGCACAACCACCTAGTTTTGAGAATCAAGTTTATCCTGATTATGTATGTAAACTTAGCAAAGCATTGTATGGTCTCAAGCTAGCTCCAAGAGCTTGGAATTTCAGGCTTGTTTCATTCTTGGAGGAGAAAGGCTTTCAACCAAGCAAGGCAGATCCTTCACTCTTTATTAAAAAGAGTAATTCAGAGATCATCTACCTATGTGTATATGTAGATGATATTATATTGACAGGAAATGATGCAGATGGTATGAAGAAGATCAAAGATCAGATGAGAGAAGAGTTCAAGATAAGTGATTTGGGTTCACTTACCTACTTCCTAGGTTTGGAAGTTGTCTACAAAGATCATGGTTTGTTTCTCACTCAAAGAAAGTACATTAAGGACATGTTGGCAAAATTCAAGATGCAAGATTGTAAGATTGCAGGTACTCCAATGGAGGTCAATCACAAATTGAGCTCAAATGAAGGTGAACTCATAGAGGACATCACATCATATCAAAGTCTAGTGGGTAGTCTCAACTATGCCACATTGACAAGAGTAGATATATGTTACAGTGTGAGTGTGCTAAGTCAATTTATGCACACACCAAGGAAACCACATATGGATGCTGCCAAAAGGATTCTCAAGTATCTCAAAGGAACCATAAATGAATGACTTTATTATCCTTATGTATCTGATTTAGGTTTGAAGCTATTTTCTGATGCAGATTGGGCTGGCTCCAAAGAAGATAAAAGAAGCACTTCAGGTTATCTTACCTTTGCAGGTTCAAAGCTTATTTCATGGTCATCCAAGAAGCAACCCACAGTTGCTCTCTCTTCTACTGAAGTTGAATATAGAGGTCTTGCCATAGCTACTCAGGAAGCTATGTGGATGAAGACATTATTCAAAGATCTTGGATTGGAGTTTGGAACTCCAACTATTTTTTGTGACAATATGAGTTCTATTCACTTGGCTGCTAATCCTATTTTTCATGCAAGGACTAAACATATTGAAGTTCATTATCACTATGTACGAGAGAAGGTTCTAAGCAAAGAGATTCAAATATCATATGTGTCCACTCATCAACAATGTGCAGATATTCTAACCAAAGCATTGGATGGTACAAAGCTTTGCAAATTCAAGGCTATGATAGGTTTGCAGGTAATCTTGGAAGATTGAAGACCTCAAGCATACTTGGCTTGAGGGGGAGCTATTGGAGCAAATCTATGACAAGCCTAAGTATCGGCTTGAGCCCCACAAAGTCATAGAAGAAGCCTTAAAATGAAGACTATGTAAAGTTCACTTGTGAACTACCTCTTGTAACTTTTGAAGAGTTTACTTAATGTAAAAGTGAAAGAATCTTAAGTGGTTGAGTCCACTTGATCAAAAAGGGAAAGAGGAGCCACGAATTTGTTATTTGTGGTAGGTAGAGAATCAAATCAATCATTGATTGATTGGAGAGTGATTGAGGGAAGTTAGCCTCCCAAACTCAACTATAAATAGATGGTAGTTTTATTCGTGGTTAGAGAGACCTATGTGAAGACCTCCAAGAGCTGAGCTTTATGCCATATCAAGGTGTGATTACAAGGCACACATATGTATCAGTAAGTCCATTGTATTTTACAAGCAATATAATTTCATTTTCATTATCATTTGGGTTCATATTTCCATGTTCTTGTGAAGTGTACTACTCACTGCCATTACTCTTAGTTTTCTTAGTCAGATTGCGGAGATGTTTTCTCTGAGCTTGGTGCATCATTTTTAGTAATTTAACTTGGTAAAGTTAGCTCTATAAGTCTACTATATGCTCACAAAGTTGCATGTCATTTGCATTTTGCAATCTTCAGTTATGTTCATTTGAAGTCAATAGGTTTTGTTCATCTTTAGTTCTCTGTGAGGTACCCGATTTTTTAACTCACCTTGTGAGAGCCATTTCTCAGTGGTTACTTATTTAAATTCAGTGATTTAAAACTTGTTGGATTCAGTTTATTGTCTAGTATAATCATACAAATTTTCATAACCATTGGATTCCTACACTTTGAGTTATGTTCATTTTTCTGCTCACTGGTCTCAAACTATAGCAGCCCGTGAAAATCGGGATGATGTCATCACTTGTTAAAACTCATTCTCAGTGTGTGGTTTATTATTTTTGATGAGATTACTCTTGAAAGTTAGCTCTTTAAGTTATCTAGACTTTCCCAAGAGGAATTAAGCTAATTGCTGCTATGCGCAGAGAATTATTCAAAACAGTGGACAGGTGTATGAACCAAGAATAGCAAGTTTTTCATCTCTCAGCTAACTCCAACTTATGTTGATATATTTAGGTAGTGATGTGTGTGAACACTCTAGGACCGCCGGGGCTCTTTTTTCCCTCTTTAGGAGGTTTTTTTCCCCCGGCTTGTATATACGCCTATTGCCCTAATGGGCTACTTATCTTTGTACATTCTCTAGTAATACATTCCGTATTGTGTGTTTGTGCTCCAAGCTTCTTCTTCTTCCTTGTGCTGTTCACGTGCTTCCGCAGACATCTATCTCCAACAATTGGTATCAGAGCAGGTCGTCGCTTCTTCTAGGGTGCCGTCGACACTCCTCCGTTTGCAGTCTCAGATTCGCACGAAATTTGGTGAGCATACTCAGCGTGTTTCCGAGATCAAAACGGCTTTGCTCTGTGGTGCCGAAATCACGATCTGAGCTCGTTTCAGCCTCCGAACGCATTATCGTAGCGCTTGTGCAGGCTATTTCGTCCTTTTGTGCCAAAGGTATATACCAGTTTCTATTCGCCAGTTTAAGCGTCTCAAAGTGTGCTACAGGTCTAGCAGAACTCGTCTAGGCAGTTCCGTTCAACTTTTTGAGATACAATCAATTTTCTGCATCAAGGTATTTTAGTCACCGGCCATGGCTGAAAGCAGTGATGTATTCCGTATGTTGGCTGTTGAGGATAAGTTGGATGGTACCAACTACCCATTATGGGCTTATATGATGCGACATGTACTGGTTGCAAAAGCATTGTGGAACATTGTGAAGGGTGTTCAAAGACATCCTGTTACACCTGTAACGACAGGTACTACAAATACAGGTGTTGGAGCTAATGAAGATGGTGTTGAAGATGATATTCCGCAGATTCCTATTCGTGCTGCTGTTTTTGTTGCACCTACTGCAGAGCAGATTCGTTGGGATGGCACAGATGCCCAGGCACATGCATTGATAGCTTTGTGTGTCAAACGTGCCATTATTTCTCACATTCGCTCTTGCAGAACAGCAAAGGATGCTTGGGATACACTTACCACTTTGTACCACGGTAGGAATGAGGCTCGTGTTGCTTATCTCCGAAAACAGTTGGAGAGTGAGCACATGAATGAAGGTGATTATATGGACAATTTTCTTACAAAGATCAAAGACCTGAAGGAACAATTGATTTCTGCTGATGAGGTTATACCAGATAGCTCACTTGTGCAGCCCGTTCTAAATGGTCTTCCTGATTCATATCAGAGTTTTGCCTCTACTCTTCAGTTGATGATGAAAGGCAATCTGAATGCCTTGTCATTTGAGGAATTAGTCTCTGTTCTGTTGCAGGAAGATCAGTCCAGGCAGAACAGGTCCATTATGCATGTTGCAGATCAAGCTTTCCTGGCTAGTCAGAAGGGCAAAGGAAAATGGAGCTCTTCTACTAGTAAGCAGAAATCTGCAAATGCTGCACAATCGAAGAACCAGGATAAAGATGAGAAGAAATCAGAAAAGCACAAATTGTTCTGCAAGTACTGTAAAGGAAATGATCATATTATAAAGAACTGTCCAAAACTGGCTGCTAAAGTGGCAAAGAAGAAAGAGGCTGGAATGGTTGTTGCAGAGGCCTCTACACCAAAAACAGAGTCTGCAAATCTTGTGCAGGAAGAAGAATGGGCGTTTACTACTGTCTGCAGTTTTGACCCATCTTCTCATGATCAGTGCATGTTTGCAGTAGACTCAGATGTTTGGTACTTTGATAGTGGGGCGCCCAATGGCATATTACCTCGCAGCGTAGTTTCTTCTCTTCACTCGAGCCTGCCCCTATAGGGAATACTGTCACATGCGCCAATAACTCCTCTTATCCTGTTATGGGAGTTGGTAAGATCATTCTGAGTACTGCTGATGGTAGTTCTTTCACTTTGTCAGATGCTTTATTTGTGCCAGGGATAAAAAAGAACCTGTTATAAGTTTTTGCATTAGCCAAGATTGGCTTGGTTGTGAAATTCATTGATGATAGGTGTACAGTCCATGATCTCTCAAATGGCGATGTGATTATTGCTTCTGGCATTTTATGTCGTGGGCTGTATAAGCTCATAGACTATGAAAAATTTGTGAATGATTCGGCATGTGCAGTTCATGATTCTCAGGCTATGTCAGATGCAAAGCTTTGGCATGCACGCTTTGGTCATCTGAATTTTGTTAGTTTGTTACGCCTGCAGAAATCTGAAATGGTGTCCTCTTTGCCCAAACTTGAGGCGCCTGGAAAACATGTTTGTGAAGGCTGTATTTTGGGAAAAATGCAGCGTTCTTCCTTTCCAAAAGATGGTTCAGTTCGGGCTACGCAGAAATTGCAGCTTGTACATAGTGATGTCTGTGGTCCTATGCAGACACCCTCTTTTGGAAATTACCTTTACTTCGTGACTGTCATTGATGATTTTTCCACGCATGCATGGGTATATCCACTCAAAGCAAAGTCCGAAGTGTTCATGTGCTTCAAACAGTTTTTGGTTTTGGCTGAAAATCTGTGAGCATGTAAAATGGGCACCCTCCGTTCTGATCGAGGGGGGGAATATATGTCTTCAGATTTTAATGCATTTCTAGCTGAACGTGGGATAAAACACCAGTGTACAGTGCCGTATACACCTCAACAGAATGGAGTTGCTGAACGAAAGAATAGGTCACTCATGGAGATGGCGAGGTGCATGGTCAAAAGTCAGGATTTACCACATAATTTCTGGCTTGACGCTCTCATGTGTGCAGCATATGTACTGAACAGGTGTCCCACTAAAGTGTTGCAGTCTATCACTCCATATGAGGCTTGGCATGACCGCAAGCCATCTGTTGCTCATCTACGTGTTTTTGGTTGTTTGGCATATGCATTAGTGCCTGAACAACATCGCAGAAAATTGGATGATAAGGCAGTAAAATGTATTTTTGTTGGGTACAGTTCTGAAAGTAAAGGTTATCGTCTGTATCATCCACAGACTAAACGCATTCTGGTTAGTCATGATGTTGTCTTTGTGGAAGATGCTATTCAGCCATGGCATTCATGTACTAAGGAGACATTTGTTAGCTCCAAAGACATGTATGATACTTTGATGCCTCTTTTTACAGGTGGACAGGCTAGTGCTGGTCCTAATGAGGCAACTTCTCAGCCTTTGCAAGTTTCATATGATGATGTAGATCATTCCATTTCTGATGCAGATTTACATGATGCACTTGTTGATGAGAGAGCTCATATTGAGCAGGCAAAAACTATGCCAAAATGGATGGTGCAGACTTTGCGTGACAGCAAATTAGATGCACCTTTGTCATATCGTACTCGTTCAGGCTCTCATAGTGCCTCCTTTGCATCAGATTGCTATGCTATGCCGCATCTAGTCTCTGTGATGAGAATGAGCCTGTTTCTTTTGATGAAGCACAAAATTCAGAAAATTGGATGGCTGCTATGCAATCTGAATATGATGCTATAATGAAGAATGGTACGTGGTCTTTATGTGACTTGCCTCCTGACAAGAAGGCCATTGGCACTAAGTGGGTATACAAGCTGAAGCGTAAACCTGATGGTACAGTTGATAGGTATAAGGCTAGGCTTATTGCAAAGGGTTATGCACAGGAAAGAGGCATTGATTTTGATGAGACCTTTGCACCTACATGCCGTATGACTACTGTTTGGAGCATTTGTGCACTTTGCAGCCCATCATGGTTGGAATGTACATCAGTTGGACATTAAAACAGCATTTCTGAATGGTGACTTGCATGAAGAAGTGTATGTTTTTCAGCCCCTTGGCTTTGTGTAGAAAGGGCATGAAAACCAGGTTTGCAGGTTAAAGAAGGCATTATATGGTTTAAAGCAAGCACCACGTGCTTGGTATGAGAAGATACATGCTTATCTGATTGCACATGGTTTTGAGAACAGTCCAACTGAAAGCACCTTATATGTTAAATGTGCTAATGATGTGCTTCTGATCATTGTTGTCTATGTTGATGACATGCTGCTCACTGGTCCTATTGAGACACATATTGCTGATTTTAAGGCTGATTTGCATGCCTCATTTGAGATGTCTGATTTGGGGCATTTGCATCACTATTTGGGCATTCAATTTATGCACGTTGATGGTGGAATGGCTTTGTGTCAAACGAAATATATTGACACATTATTGTAGCATTTTGGCCTTGAAGACTATAAGCCTATTGCCACTCCTATGGAGACAGGTTTACGATTGAGTCTTCATGATGTTGGAGATGCATTTGTTGTTGTTCTCTATCAGCAGGCTGTTGGATGCTTGATTTACTTATGCATTACTCGGCCAGATATTCAGTTTCTTGTCTCACAGATGAGCAGGTTTATGCATTTCCCAGGAGTCACGCATTGGAAAGTGGTTAAGTGCATCTTTTGCTACTTGAGTGGTACTCGGCTACTTGGGTTGTTTTATCCCAAGGGGGGATCACTACCGCCAGATTTGCATGCTTTTTCTGACTCAGATTGGGCTGGTTGCTATGACACTCGTGTGTCCACCAGTGGTTTTTGCTTCATGCTTGGTAGCTCATGTATATCTTGGTTGAGCAAGAAGCAGCCTACTGTGGCCACTTCCAGTTGTGAGGCTGAGTATAGGGCAGCTTTCACAGCGACTGTTGAGTGTGTGTGGCTCAGACGTCTTATGGCTGATTTGGGTGTTGGCCAGTCTTCTGCCACCACAATCTTCACTGACAATTAGAGCGCATTGGCAGTTGCGAGGAACCCTGTGTTCCATGCTCGCACTAAGCACATTGAGGTGCATTATCACTATGTCAGGGAGAGGTTCTCTGCTGGGGAGATCAGCTTGGCATATGTGCCCACGCAGGAGAACATTGCAGACCTTTTCACGAAGGCTCTACCTAGGGAGAAGTTTGAAGCTTTCCGCAAAGCTTTGGGCTTACTTCCTTTTGTGGAGTGATTTCCACATAGCTTGGCACTTCCTTATACATGAGTGCCAGCTCCTTGTTCACCGCATCACTCCCAGGGGGGATTTGTTGATATATTTAGGTAGTGATGTGTGTGAATACTCTAGGACCGCCGGGGCACTTTTTTCCCTCTTTAGGAGGTTTTTTTCCCCCGGCTTGTATATACACCTATTGCCCTAATGGGCTACTTATCTTTGTACATTCTCTAGTAATACATTCAGTATTGTGTGTTTGTGCTCCAAGCTTCTTCTTCTTCCTTGTGCTGTTCGTGTGCTTCCGCAGACGTCTATCTCCAACAACGTATCTGTTTTGATCTATCTTTTTGAGAGTGATCTTCCAAGGTACATAGGGTGTCTAATACATCCATTGGCAAGCTAAAAGGGCCCACCATATACTCCTGGAGTTCATTTGGCTGGTGTAGATCAAGGATTTTGCAACACCTCTTCATCTTCAAGCACATACCTATCTATCTCTTCACAAAACATACATTAAATGAATAGTTTAGGGTAAACCCTAATATGAACATATATTTTTTTCCATCAATTTGTACCTGCAAACACTTACAAAAAGTTAAGTTCCAAGCAAAATATTTAATCAATAGCGTAATAGAGGTTTTAGAGTTAACCAATAAACATCTTTTAATTTTTCTAGACATCAACTCGAAAGTGGAAAACTTTCCGACATCCACCCCCACCAAACCTCCACATCATCCTGATGGGCCAACCTGTAGTTCAATGGAAAGCAGTATCAAATTCTTTGATAAAATCTATAATTTAACTATAAATAATATTATATAAAACAAATGCTTCTAATTTCTAATTATGTTTCTGATAATGAAGAAAATTTATAAAATTGCATAAATATGAATTAGAAATTGTTTCAGTCAATGCATATAGTCAAAAATACAAGTTTAGAAAATCCTATAAAGGCTATTTAGATAATTGAGGTACGTACCATTCCATTAACCTTGTTCTTAAGTAAAATTTAATTTATATAAGTATGCTTTCTTTTATTTCTTAGATGTCTGCTATAAGATGCATAAAACTAACTCTTCTACAGCAAACCTCCGCCTCATATAGCCCACATAAAATTTCAGAAGTGGTTTCGAGACCATAACTGAATCATATATTTTTTTTTTCTATCTTGCAATAGCCATTAATATACTGCTTGATATTCTCATTTTTCTCTTTTCTTAATTTTTCTTCGTAACTTTTTTGTTTAAGGGGAAAGGCTTAACCCCTAATCAAAGCAGAGGATCTAGAAATTTGCTACAGCTAGAATTAGGATCTCATTTGCTAAACGGTTTTAGAAAGTAAAGAATTCTACTAGTATAAAGTAAATTTCTCTTTTACTAGGGGTCGCAGTTCAAGTTTTCCACTCTCCTATCTTCACAATGCATTACAAGTTCTCTAAATCAGACTTTCACCTATATACATTTTCCTACTTTAATTTCTCATTCATTATTTACGTAATTTTAATAAATTCCCTCTTTATATAATCCTATTTATGAAATGCATAAAGAGAAAAAATAAGTCACCTGGTTATTCTTTGTCTTCATCTTCATCATAAAACATTCTTTAGTTTACTTGTTCAAAAAGCATCTTCAACTCCTGCTAACAATCAACAACATCTAGACTCACAAGTAAAATTAGTTTTTATAAATAAACTTGTTTCTTCATACATGTAAAAGAAAAACATATTTAAAAGAAAATTATACATCATTTTTATTAAAAATTTATTCATTATTTGCTTCATCATATAATAAGTCATAAATTTCTTCATTTCTTTGTTTCAATAATTTAACTCTTTTACCTGCAATTAAATTCTTAAGAGGAGTACCATCCAACTCTCATAAAGCATATGTTCCATTATCATAAACTTTGATTACCACATAAGGTCCAAACCAATGCCTTTTTAATTTCCTACGAGCATCATACTGAGAATCGAATGTGCTATCATATATCAAAACCCAATCATTAATTTGTATTGGCTTCGGCCTTAACCTATGTGATTTATCAAAATATTTTTTATTCTTAAGTCAAGAATCTTTCAACTGAGCTATAGTTTCTTCTAATCTTTCATTCCCTTGCTCAAGTTGCTGAATTCTTAGAGCTAATAAATCTTTAGTAGACAGATTATCTTCCCATGGAAGTGTAGCCCAAGTAAGGATTCGACTATGCACGGGAAAAATTGGCTTCTGGTAGTACATTAGCTTTGCCAGCATAAATCCTGTTGTTCTAGTGTAGGTCATTCTGTCAGCCCACAATGCAAATGGCAGAAATTTCGGCCAATTCTTAAGTTCTGCTTTGCAAGCTTTAGAAATCGCCTTAATAGGAGAATGCCCTCTTTCTATCTTTCCGTTAGCTTCAGGGTTATATGCAGTCGTAAGAGCTAATTGAATTCCATGCCTAGCAAAGAATTCTCTAGCCTCTTGCGCATCTTATTCGCCCCTATCAGCTACTACCTTTTCAATATACCCAAATCTTGAAATTACATCTTCAAGAAGAAATTTACATACATTGAAAGTGGTTTTAGATCTTAGAGCTCGGCCTTCAACATGGTTATTAAGATCTTCTCGTGCAAGAACTACGTATCTCATCCTATCTATACCTTTGGGCATGGTCACTAAGTCAACTACCCACTTATAATGTATGCACGATGGATAGGTAGGGTGCAGTGGATCCCTATGCTTAACTAATGAATGAACTTGACATACATCGCAAGAATTCACATAATTCTTTACATTAACATAAATACCTGGCCACCATTAACTGTGTCTAATTTTTTCATAAGTTGCTACAAATCCTTTATGCCCAGCCCATAAAGTATCATGCATGCTCTTCATTACTTGCATCTGAAGATTCTTAGTACCTAGTACCCTTTGTGGCATTTTAATCTTCCCCCTTGCATGTCTCCAAATTAACCCATTTGTCAAGAAAAAATTAAAAGCTCTCTTTCTAATATTTCTAATCTATTTGAAGACCATGAAGGTGATCTAGTTAAAGTACTAAGATACCTCCCAATGTCTAGCCACTCTCCTTCATATTCATCAGTATTAAATTTTTCATATACATATACTTGAGAATCATATTTAATCATATTGATATCTAATTTGGCTTCATCATTCTCATCATACCTAGCTCTAGAAAGCATATCAGCAACAGAGTTAGATTTTCCTGAAATATGAATTAAAACTGGATTTATAAATTTAATATAAGAAATTCAGCAAAGCATGGCAATATCCGGTGAAGAACAATTTGTTATCATTCCTATTAGTGGTAAACAATCTGTCTCAACAATTACGTTCCCTCTTATGAAATATTCTTTATCAGACTTTAGTGTTGTGACTAATCCCCAAAGTTCTCTTTAATTTGTGGGTAATGTCTTTGAGTGTTATGAAATATTTTAGCCCCAATCTAATAGCATATCTTCTACCCTCTTCATCGTTCTGACTTATGACCCAGCCTATCCCAATAGGGCTAGTATCAAGAGTCAATAAAATAGGCTTATTGTCCATATAATCTACTCGCTTAAGGATTGGAGCTTCTTGCGATAACTTCTTTAATCTACGCATCGCATGAGTATGTTTTTCAGTCCATAAAAAATTTCTTTTCTTCCTTAATAAATCATAAAGATAATCAGCTACATGTGCAAAATGTGGTATCCATATAACATAGAAGATACAAGCTCCTAAGAATCTACAAACCTCACTCACATTTTGACATATCTCCGAAACCTTACTTATGGCGTCAATTTTCTAAGGGTATGGCTTCCGTCCATAATGGACACAAAGATGACCTACAATAAGGACCTCATTAACGCCAAAAATAGATTTCTCTATAGATAATGTTAATCCAACTTGAATAAACTGTTGAAAGATCTTTTGGCAATCAAGGACATGAGCTTTAACAAATCTACGACAACCATCATCATCCAGAGTGCTATCTTTTTCTTCTTCCAAGCAACCCTTAATGGGAATGTCATCTATAAAGGGCATAGTAATGTGAGGAATGAAATCGTGCAAAACCAAATTCATTGCACTCATCATGTGTGCTACTGAATTGGTCCCACCTTGAGGTAACGTACACATCCTAACTAATCCCAAAGGTGTTTTCATGGTAGTTATGTCTCTACTTCCTAGTGCCAATTGAAATTGATCATAACCAGAGTAGAGATCGCCCATTGAATAAATAGAATTGCCTGAAAACGCTTCCGCAAATTCAGCCACCAACTAGACCTGTACCCACATTTCTAATGGTCACTTTGTTAACTAGTTGAAGATCTTGGATAAACCGAAGTTCTCCATTCTTCTTAGGCACAGTAAACCAACGGTTTGAATAGGGAGCTGAAGAGGATTCTAAAATATGCATATGAATTTTTTCTTTAAGTAATCTAATAAGCTTTCGAACATGAGCTTTTGGTACCGGAATAGGGTGCAAATTCCAAGGAATATGGGGAATAGTAAAAATAATCATTGAAGAAACTATCCTAGCATCTGCACATCCTATCTCTGAAGGCTCAAGAGAAAATGCTCTTCCATGTTGCTCAATAATCTTCAGAAAATACTCTTTTTCTGCTGGAAGAAGGAAACCACTAGCATCTACCTGAATTTGTTTTAAATATTCTTTAGTAAATACATGGCCAATATTTGTCGATCTCTAAGGATTGGCTCATGACTTAAATTCTTTATAATATCATTACTAAATTTAGGTAGTGGTTGTGCTACAGTTTTAACCTTATTACTAACAGTTTTATATTTGGTCTCCACTAAGGCATCATATTCATGATCAATATTAGAGGCATATTCTTGAATTAATGCATACACATCAAGTGAAGAGATGAAAATATGGGAATTAGACTTATTTTTATAACAAATTTCTAATTCTTCTAATGTTGAGAAGAAATGTGTAGTTTCAATAACATGTTCAATATTTTCATCCATTAACAAATATCCTTTGTTTTTTAAATGTTTTTTATATTTTTTTATAAGTTTTCTAGGAGTTTGTTTAAAATGCAAAATATTTAAAGTAGCAGATGGAAACTAAACAGTCATCTTATCTAATTTATGTACAAGATTTTACGAGATTCCGAACCAAAGTCCACTATCATCTCGCTCAATAGTGGCATTTACTCGAAATCCTCATCTAAATGTCTTAAAGGAGTTTTTCTTAAAGACCTATGATTACGAGGATGGAAAACGTCATAAAAATTGGATAGATTTAAGGCCATCACGAGAACGAATTCTTGCGAAAGCACTTCCATTGTCCAATACTTTGGTCTCCATTCTTTGTTCACAAATGAATGGCTGCCCCAAAATAATTGGGTACGAGCAATCATCATGAACAAAGAAATTATGTGCCTCTCTAACATCTCCAACAGTAATAGGAACATTTGCACAAGCTCCAAGTAAATATCCAGAAGCATTGTTGGTTGCCTTCATTTTCCACCCATGGTCCCTATCTATAGGCCATTTTCCTTTGTTATATAACTCCCTCGAGACTACATTGATTTCGGATCTTGAATCTATTAAAGCTGCTTGCGGTTTATTATTATTACCTATCTTAACCATAGTTTTAGTGGTACCCATAGCCCAATGTTTCTGAGTATAATGACTATTTGGGTCACCATTTCCTTTCTCTAAATGTCCAATTGCGGGGTCCAAATAATTTCTATGTTCAGAAGATTCACGATACTCAGATTCATTAATTTGTACAATACTAACTTTCGGTTCATCTTGTTCTTTCCTTTCTTCCATTTCTATATCCTCAGATTTATATTCTATAGGTTCTCTTTGTCTTTTGATGATACTCATAAAATCTTCTTTCACATCAGTTCGTGAAAATGCTAACCATTCTTCTAATGTCATGGTTTCCTCTACTTTCATAATTTTTTCATCCACAACCTTCCGAATTTCTATCTGCTTCTCTATTTGAGAGATCAATCGGAAAGTAGGCGGTTTCTTTTTCAGTTTTTCTTCCTTACTACCTTCTTCACATATGGGTTGAGTTTCATTAGATTTATCCTAACTTCTATCTTCATTTGTTGTTTTCTTTTCTAAATTTTCTACTACTTTCTTTACTTTTCCCTTATTTTGAGGTTTCTTATCTTGTTCTTGTTGTTTAGATTCTTGACTAGGCTCCCTCCTAGGTGGTTCATTAATTGACTCAGTAGCCTCACTCTCTTTTCTAGCCCTAGTTGTTCGTTTAGACTGCCCCTCTTCATCACGTTTCCTTTTCTCATGTACATTAATTTCATGAGCATAAACAGAGAACATATCTACTGGCTCATTCCAACATGTCTTTGCTATGATATCTGAGCTCGTAGCATATAAGTTCTCAACTGTTAATTTTCCCCCTACTAGTAGTATCATAAACTTGATTCCAAAAGTCACAAATAAGAGTCATCACTTTCAAGCCTACAAGCATAAGTATTTTGACTTGTAGAGGCTTCAAAGAAACTCTTCATACCCCCCTTTCCCATAATTTGATGCCAAAGGCCTTTTTGTTACATAGTCACAGATCTTTTGATCAACTTCCGTGACCCAATTCCTATCCTTGGCCTCTTTAAATAGGTTACATGTCCCGTGTGGGTGGTCTACATCATCACACTAGAGACATCTGCGGGCTTGGTTAAATGGTCTTCTAGCTGGCATCTGAATCCTAGGATTTTTCTCTAGATCTCTTGGTTTCTCATGATCTCTGAATCTAATCTCTTGCATACTTTTTATAGTTGCCATTTCAGTTGCCAAAGTCTCCATATATTTGGAATTGATTCTACTATTGTTTTTAACATAGTCGTTTCTGATTCATCCTTACTAGGGTTATGAGAAGTGTGATCATTTTCTACCGTCCCTAGTGCATCTCTTTCATTTATCCCAGGGGTTTGCATTTGATTGCACTCCTGTCTTTGAGCTAACCTATGGATAGTCGCTCGAACATTTTCCCAATTTCGAGTTAACCCACTCGCAGTCGCTCCATCCTGAAGCATAGGTTTAAGCTCACGTCTAAGAGAAGGGTCTAACATGCTTAGAAAACTTCGTAATTTATCCGGTTCTAGAGCTGTTTGGTCCGCTTGAGGCATTTGGTTAAATTTTACATCAAACTCAGTAATCTGAGTTTGATCTAGTTTCGTAGTTCCTACCCATCTCATGAATGTAGCCCTATTATTCTTACTGTAATCTTCATGTGAAAATTCAGTAAGAAGCTGAGTTTTAAAATTCGCCCAAGTCATATTTGGTTGAACTACTCTAAGTTGGATTCTTTCTCGAGTAAAAATATGAGAAATATGTATAAATGTGTCTTTTTTATGGTCTTCAAGTAACCCATATTGTTCACTCAGTTGTTCATAATATCTAAGGTACGCAGTTGCATTTGTCCCATTAAATTCCCCCCTATCCATTTTAATTGAATCAATTATTTTCCAAATACGTTGCTCTTCAAATTGGTTTGCCATATTATATAAATCTAACTTGACTGATAGAAATGAAATATAAGTATGTAGTTCACGTAATAGTACGTCTATTTCTTGTTCTTGATGTGACGCCGTGCTTAAAGATACTTTGCATACAGAAGTAAAAAATTATACCTGATTAAACTCGATGAAGAGGCTCTTTGTGAATGTGCTCTGTGCAAAGTCTTTACATTAAGATTGATCAAATAAATCTAATACATCAATTCTAAGTATGCATGTGCAATCGTTGCTTTCACAAAAGTTGAGGGACAATGGTGGCGTGATGAGGTTCCTTCTACTTGTAAATCTCCGTGGAGGCGTTCAGGTAACAATGACGAGCCCTCAACAGCCAGGAGATTACAAGGTTTAAGAGTCAACTTCAACTACCAAGGATGTCGATGCTTCTCTTCAATCACCAAATTTCCTATATGCATATGCAGAACATAAATAAAAATATACCTTTACACCTAAGATGCCGCACCCAGCCTTCACGTTGGCTTCACCAAATGTCAAGAAGTTACGGACACACGGCTGGTGGATCAAGTCAACCGCTAAATCCTTTGGCACACGTAGGGTGATTGAGACAAATTCACGTTAATTAGGTATATTTTCCTTTACGACTAGGGTAAATGAATTTTTAAATAACCTTCATCTCAATAGCTTCTTGAGATGAAGGTAAAATTAAGGATTCCTCAGTTTTGTTTTCTTTAATAATTTCTTCTTCTTGGTTTTCAATATGTTGTGGTTGCATACGTCTAATTAGAGGTGGTGGAAATGAATCTACACTATCTTGAGGATCCGAAGATGCAATGGAAAACAACGTTAAAAACCTAGTAAGACAATGATCATAAGATTCGGAGATTAAAGATTCGTGCGTAATTTTGTCCTTAACTACTTCTACTTCGACTTCTATATTTACATTACTTTTAGATTCAACTAAGTGCTCTGTAGACATCGACAATGAAGATAAATGAAAATAGTAATTGAATTAATGTTAATAACAAGAATAGGTGTTTACAATGCTATAGATAAATCTTTCTAAATGATAAAATCTATCTAAAAGGATGATAAATTCTAGTGATCCTATACAAATAGTTTGATCAAAGATAATGTTCAATGGTTTGTTATAAGATTGATGGATATCTCGATTATTGAATTCATCACTCTTTCGCAATGCTCTTCAGACACTTCTTTTTTTAATGTGTGCAAGAAACATTAGCAATATAAGTATACCTCAATAAATCATTTACATTCAAATACGCTACACATGCCTATATGTCCATGCTAACAAACACTTACTTGAATACTAACACACACTCAAATTCATGTTAACACACTTGTTCACACTCTCATGAACATACAAATATCCTAACACATATACTATATACTAACATACTTTTAGAAACTCACTAACTCATATATGAAGCAATCATACTCATCCATTCATATGCACCTAACAAGTATACTCATTCTCATATTTACTCATGGTTGCATTCAGTACTCATTTATGTTCATGCACATACATAACATACACACAATCATACATACACATACACACATGCTAATTCTAAATCAGTCATGCATACACATGCACTTATTATACTTATGCATTCATCATGTATTATATGCATTACATACCATACATTCATATGCATTACATACCATACATTCATATGCATTCATCTACTTATGCATACACATGTATACATAATGATCATGCTAAAGGCACATACATATGCTAACACACATTTTTATGCAACTACACATGTATGCTAACACTCAGCCACATGCTATCATAGACACATGCATCTTTGCGCCTTCATACAATGCATTGATTCTATCATGTTTCATGTAAAAAATCTTAATGCACATACATATTAACCATGCACATACTAATGCACATTCATGCTAATGCATACGAAACATGCATACACTTCCATGCATATGCATGTACACAAACACACAAGCACATACTAATATGTACTTATATATACTAACATGTAATTAAACCTTAGAAGTATTTAACTAGTTATACTTTTCCAATTTCTAATTAAACAATGCCATAAATAATTAAACCTTATTATATCTAATTAAAACAATACATTAATACATACCTAAATAGATTAACTAATTTTATCTATATGAGTAACCTAACATAACATTAACTTTCTTTCTCTCTCTCTCTCCTAACTCTTTTTTTTTCTCTCTCTCTCATTTTCTCTCTCTCTCTCTTTTTCTCTCTCTCTCTAACTATCCTTCTCTCTTTCTTTTCGTACATCGCTCGCCAATTGAATGTCTCTTTCTCTCTCTTCCCACGCATAGTGCCCTACAGCGCCGCTAGGAGGGAGCCCACTACCTCTCTCTACCTCTTATCATTTTGAAACTGTACCCATCTCTCTGATTCTGGGTATGCACGTTGTGCACCTGAGCACCACTGGGAAGAAAGAAGGGGTCCAGGGGAGTTAAAAATGATTTTTCTCTCTACTATTCCTTCATTTTTATCGCCTCTCTATGCATGCTCCGTTTCTCACACACACCTACACGACAAAGAACCCATTGCCTGCAGCGTGAGCAGTCGTGGAACGGAGAAGGGATGGTATTCCTGGTAGGCCAAGAATTTCCTGAAAATCTTCTGAGCAAACAGGGCAAACAAGATTGGAGCCTTGGTTGAGGCTGACCCGTCTGCTACAACTGTAGCATCTGTAGTTCCCATTGGCAGAAGACATGAGAATACTGAATGAAACTAGAGACAAACACACAGGTTCCTATACAAGCACGCTCAATACAAAAGAAGACAAAGAAGATAAATGCACTCAGCTTTCGTTTTTTAGCACTACCAGAACCTTTCTCTAGAGTCTCTCTCTTTGCGATGTTAAAACTAGGCATAGAATCACATTCTCTCTCTACGTGCATCTATATCTATAGCACTTACCATTTGCTTCTCTCTCTAAACTACCCCTCTCTCTGCGTGCGTATGCACAAGCTAAGGGAAAAAAGTAGAACTCTCTCCTATGCATACATAAGGAGAAGGAACAGAAAAAAAAGAAAGTAGTACCTGCAAGAAACATTAGGAGAAACTAGAGCTCATCACACATATATATACTTACTCAACACATTTGTAAACCACACTTTTGGTTTTGCTTTATTTCCTCAACCACACTTTTACCCATTAACTTTCACCATACTTTTCAGTTTACTTTAACTACTTTAACCACACAACTCATTCACAACACTCTTTTCATCTACAACAACTCACACCATTCTTTTCTTTTATGCAACTTTATTTACTTTAAGTGCATAAATTTCTCACTCCACTCTTTCACTTCACTTTAATTACACATCTTTTATGAACCATTCTTTAAATTCATACACACACACACACCACAAATTAATTATCTATTTAATTTATCATTTTAATTTAATTATCCTACATTTTCATAATTAAATAATTCATTTAATTTAAGCTTAGTTTAGGGTTTTAATTTACTAAATACCATAGTACTTATATTCACACACATGATTAAAATAACTAATTAAATCATATTTTAATTTTGTAAGCAATCAATGTTCATTTTAGAGATTAATTTAATTAAATGCCAGTTATTTTAACCCTTAAAACACACTAACAACCCTTAAAAACCTACTTGAAACTTACCGGAATCCATTGGAAACCCTTTAGAACCAATTGAAAACCTAGCTTTAACCCTAAAATTAACCAAGAATTAATGTTCTTAACTTAAATACACATAATTAAATGTAAACCTAGGGTCTTATACCCATGTTTCAATATTTAAGTGGCTCAAACATACATTAAATGAACAGTTTAGGGTAAACCCTAATATGAATATATGTTTTTTTCCATCAATTTGTACCTGAAAACACTTACAAAGAGCTAAGTTCCAAGCAAAACATTTAATCAATAGCGTAATAGAGGTTTTAGAGTTAACGAAGAAACATGTTTTAATTTTTCTGGACATCAGCTGGAAAGTGGAAAACTTTCCGACATCGGATGTTAGCCTTGAGAGAGGACGTTGGGGACTACATTTATGAAGGTGTGAAACATTTTCTCAATAAGAGATGGCACCCACAGATATGCATCAAAACAAATCTGAATAAGATTCTCCCTACAAAGAGTTCTATAGACATCGCTGAAGGGGAAACTTGGGAGCATGAGATCAAGTACAAGAATTTACTAAATGTGTGCTTTCACTATGGGCTTCAAGGACATAGAATAAAATAGTGTCCTTTGAAACAAAATTCCTTCAATAACAAGTAGATTCAAGAAAAAACCAACACTATAAAGAGCCAAGTTAAGACTCAAGATCATCCTCTAAACGTTGAGAAATAGAAAGAAACTCAAGTCTTGGAGATAGACTCCCAAGGGTTCATGAAAGTAAGATGAATAAGGAAAAAAAGCCCTAAGGGGACCATTGAGAGGAATCCCTTTGATGCAGCTCCACTAACAAACATCTACTATAACTTGGAGAAGGATATCAACGAGTTGGATTACCCAAAGGGAAGGAATCAATCTAATGTAGATAATGAAGGAAAAACCTTGGAGAATTCCACCACAAAAGAAGATAATCAAAAGGTTTGCACCACTAGTAAAGAGCATGGATTCACCACTAACAATGAAGATAACCAAGATAGTGAAAGCTCCATCATTGGATCTAAAATTCCCAAGAAGGTTTCAAGTTCATTTCGGAAGAAAGAAACTCACAAAGGGAAAAAAATGATGGAGATTCCATGGAAGAGCCCCCTTAAGGGAAAGACCCTCTATCCAGATTCCTTCATTTCAAAGAAAAAAAAATGAAGAGAAAAAAAAGAAGAAAAGGGACAAGGCCCCTCCCCACAAAGAAATTAACCTTCAAAAATGATGGCCAATGTAGGATGTTTCTCCAAAAATTTTCTTCTCCATATAGGCTGTGCCGCTTCAAATTCTTCTTCAGTATAATTGAATGTGTCATCTTTAAAATGCAATTGTTCGTCTGGATTTTTCTGTGTGGTCTTCTTTATGTATTGCGTGTTCTTCTCTTTCAATAATCCGTACGGAATGTTGAAAGGCTTCATTATGGTTTCCAAGTCTTTGCCCTTTATTTTTGCTTCCTTCATTACTTTGATCACTTCATTTTCGAAATTCTCTGTCAACCGGGACACCAATAGTGCCGTTCCTTCTGACCTATTTCTGCAGTGTATGGCATGGAATGATCATCACATGGGTCTGCCATCTACTCTTTTATTGGAGAATTATAGGGGAGATAGAGGACGTACCTCTACCTCGTTAGTAGGATTTTCTTGTATTGGCTCTACTGGTGTCACGATTGGTACTTTCTCTTCTGCTTTATTTTCTAATTGTGCGATGTGTTCAGTCTTCTCTTTACCTCTTTGGTAGCAAGTAACTCATAACCAATCTCTACTACCTGATCCATATTTTCACTATAACTTACTCCAAGTTTTCCATTGGCCGTATTCAGCTGCTTTTTTGGCTCATTGGTTTCTTGAACGTACCTACATTCCCATTCTTCTCTTAAGGCTTGCTCTTGCTTCATGAATTTTGCATACTTCTTAATCTGATCTCTTAATTCTTTCTGGTCAATAGCAGAAGTCTCTAGTTTTTCTATAGGATGGTCATATAGTAATGCCTTCATCAATTCTTTATTTCTGCTGCATAAACTATCATTTTCCTCCATGTATACTTTTAATTGTGTTTCTAGCAAGTTGCTTCTAGCTTTCATTCTCTCCTTGTCTGCTTCGCTGGCTTCATGTTGTCTTTGTAAATCTGTTAATTCTGCGTAGAGTTGATGATGCTATTTCATCAATGTGTTACATTGCTCTTTAACTGAGGTTATCTCCCTTCCTTTGGCTGAAATCTCTTGATGGGCCTGGATGAGCTGTGCAGACAATTGTTCACTCATGATTTGAAATTGATTCTTTTCCCTCATGGCCTTGTCATAATCCGTGTCCGTTTCCATCATTTACTGTTGCGTGTCCATGGCCGTTTGTATCATTTGCTTGACAACAGGTTTTAACTAAGTAACGTCAACATTCACCATGTGGTAGGGATGCTAGGTTTGTCACCTGTGGTAACATCTTTCCCTTGTGCCACATGCAACGTAGTATCATGGGGCTCCCGAATATGGAGTTCTATCATTGGCTCAGCCACCTTATGGTCAATCTTACCTTGAGGTGTATCAGCAGGCACTTCAATCATGGTTGGCTCCTTATTTTGTTGTAGGCCTGCTTCCTGGTGCACTGGTATTTGTATTTCCTCTTTTATAAGTGGCACTGCATCTTTATTTGTGATTGGAACTTCCTTGATGCTGATCATGGATGTATCATTCAATTGAATAACATGCATTGGTTCAGTGGATTCATCTATGCCCTTTGCTTGCGCATGTTGGTTGTGCGGTGTAACTTTGACTTGATTGACCTATGTCCATTCTTCATTGTGCGTTTTGGTTCTTATGTTAGTATCCAATGTGTCTTTCTCAAGGCTAGATTCTTCATTCGAGCTTGAATGTTCTAATCCTAGTTCTTTGTATCTGGCAGTTTGTTCTGGAGTATGTTCTTTATTTTTTTGTTTCTTTTCCTGGCTTGCCTATCTATAATGATGACCTTGGACATTCAAATTTACTTGCCCCCGCATATATGTGTGCGTCTCTTCTAGAGCTGCAAAGAGATATCTTTTCATGATCAGTTGTTGTGTCATAGGAATCTTTGGCAATATATGTGTTCTCTTTGATTGTGGTGTCTCTTGCGCTTCTTTTTCTCTAAGGCGTTTAGTGCCCCTCATGGGTTTCTTTGAACTAGTTCCCACTACTTCAATAGATATGGTTGTTTTCTTTTTCTTTGGAACAGTTGCTGACTTGGCATAGTTTGCTAGCTCTGTTGAGGTCAGCATTAAGCGTAAGAAATTCTTCATGTCAAGTGCCTCATAAATGAGTAATTTCAATCCCGAACTACCATTCAGAAACTTTTTCTTTGCTTCGAATAGGTGATCCTGAATGTATGGAGTCGTATTTACTTTATTTCTTACTTGCCTCATAGCATGTGAGAGTAATTGCACAACAATTTTTTGAGGTGCAGTATATCTATGCATACTCGGAAAGCAAAAATGCTGGTGCACTAAGCGAACAGAGTCTTCAATATCCGTTCTGTTGATTTCCAAAAATGTTCTCTTTTTCGGATCATGACACTCATCTTTGACATTGGTGAGTCCCTCTTGATTCCATCCAAAGGCTCTGTTAATTAGCTCATGCGTGAATTGAATTGTTTTCCAGGTACCAACTTTGTCAAGTACTCTTGCTTCCGAGACTGATGCCTTATTCGATGCGGACTGTAGTGGGTTCATCACTTGTGTACATCTCTGGAAATCTGGCAGATAGATTGGCAATCTTAGGAATGCATCAATTCTTGCTTGTATCCAGACATCTGTCATGCACGGTAATCCTTGTATGATAGTCTTGAAATCTTGTGACATGATAGGGAAGTAGTGATCCCTATCCATGATCTTGATGGTCACCATGAAAATGAGTTCGGACACTAGTTGATCGTCAAGAAATCAATGACCTCTTGCCTTCGTTATTGATTCCAAGGGAAGAAGCTGGATCTCTTCCTTGTGTGTAGCCTCAGAATTAGAAGATGCCATCTTCACTCAATATAGAGCAGTAATTAGTGGCAAGATGGTATCAAGAATCATCCTTCATTAGATTGGCAACGCTCAGCGTGAATTGTGTCATCCCTTCCCCGTGGGTGTGAGAAAGGTAATACCTGGAATTTTCCCTATTTTCATATAATTTTATGTTTTTGTCTAAAGGAAAAACAGAAAAGTTAGTTCATAGCCGAAGCGGTTATTAAATCTTGAGTGATTTTCTTAGATTATGTATAAGTGCTCTCCTATTTCCCGAGAGGGAAATGTGCTTCACTATCCTGAAATAGAAGAAAAATCTACTGAATGCTTGGCCTTGTAATGTGGCCCTATCATGCGTACTTTGTGTTCTGGTAACTCATAATGTGTGCAACTTGAATTATTTGGTTGATGCATACAGATTGTCTTGCCTTTCGGCATCCAAATTTGCTTTACTCTGTTGGGACAGATTCTGTTCCCAACATTCCTGGTGAATGTGGTGCTTCTCATGTGGTACTTCTGCTTTATCTGCTTTTGGAATCTTGGAATAATTTTTAATGCGTATGTAGACTCCTGCTTTGTCCTGTAGTTGTTCATCTTTGGTTGTTGTGCTTTTGGATCATACTGATTCTCCGTATGTCTTGACTTGTCCTTCTTGATGATTGTTACTTGGGCACAAGACTTGGGGATCCATATTTGCATTCGGGACGGTTGAGCGGCTATCACTTTCTTCGGTATCCATACTTTAGTAACCTTTGGTGTTTCTGGGCGTCCAACATGACTTGTATTTTTATTATGTTGTTCCTTCTGATGTTGTGAGTAGTTCTTTTGTTGAAGATACGTTGTCACTTGATCTTTTCTGATCCAAGCCCGTCTAGTGTAAGGAACGGGGTATATCCTTATGTGCGCAAATTCGTAGTGGTCTGGCTGACTTGTCTCTATGGTACTTGGTTCCTCACTGAGGCTGTTTTTGGCTAGAACACTAATCATGTGATTTACTAGATTAGAAGATTGTGTGCAATCGAGATTCGTTGTGTCCTCACATGAAGCATTCGATGAAGGGGTTTCCACAGTGTCAGTGAACATGCATTCAACATTGTGTTCATTTAAGTGAGTTCTTGGTTCTCTACTTTTGGCTTTGATTGGTCGTTCATCTAACATGCTGAACACCTCACGATGTCCTATCTTGGCTGAGATGTATCCTAGGGCCAACTGTATAGTCACTTCATATTCATATATCCAATATTGACCTAGCACGAGTTCTTCCAATAAGTCCTGATCTTGACACACTAAGAATTTTTGGTCCATTGTGTTGTTTCCAAGATGTATAGGTAAGGTAATCTCACCTATACATTGAGTAATTTTCCCTCCTAGTCCAATGAGTTGTGCCTTAGAGGGCCGTAATTCTTCCTTGAGTTTTTGGGTCAACGAGAATGTGATACAGCTTATAGCGGCTCCTGTGTCAATGAGAGCATCCACCAAGTGGTACTCTTTTGCTCCAGCACCCAAATTCAAATAAGGTTGCATCATTTGCTGACCTAGGTTTTCAATGGCTCTAGAATTAGACATTGGGATGAGTTCCTCTCCTAGTCGATATCTCTCATCTCTCTCTCATCCACTCTTTTCTTTTCCTAATTCGTTCTAGTTCTTCTTGCCTAGCTTCTTCTCATATTATTTCTTCCTCTATGCGCCTATTTTTACCCATTATTAATCGTGACATTATTTCTTCAGTCAATGGCTCTAAATATTTTTTCACTCGACATCCACTTATATAGTTTGGCAATACTTCTCCATCTAGGGTTGCTAAACTGATGGCTCCGCTGGTGGATATGCGATTGATGATCAATGGGCCATATCCCCTTTTTTGCAGTTTCTTAGCATGTTGTTTCAGAGTATATACCAAAACTAAATCTCCTTCCTTCAAGTTTTTATCTTTAATATGAGCATCAAAATAGGCTTTCTGTCGGCTTTTCGCAGCGTAAATTCCTGCTACCGCTTGTAATCTAGTTTCATGTAACTTTTCTATTTGCTCCAATTGAGCTGATAGTTCATGTCGAGTCCACTCATAAGTTGTTGCTACTCTGAGAGTGGTTATTAAGAAGTCAGTTGGAAAAATAGCATTCTGTCCGTACACTAAGTTAAAAGGAGTAGTTCCTATTGCGGTCTTGTAGGCTACTCGGAATGCCCATAAAGCATGATGTAGTTGTTTATCCCAATCCGATCTACCATTGTTGATAATTTTCGTGAGAACTGTACACAAGATTTTATTTGAACTTTTGGCATGTCCATTGGCTTGCGGGTGAAATGGGGCTGATTTCTTATGAATTACTAAGAATTCATTTAGTAGGGCTTCTATCACTTCATTCACAAAACGTGTGCCTCTATCACTCACAATTTCTATAGGTAATCCAAATCTAGTGAATACGTTCTCGAAGAGAAACTTGGTCGTAGTCCTTGCATCATTTCTCTTGGTTGCTTTGGCTTCAACCCATTTGGTCAAATAGTCTGTGGCTACAATTATGTACTCGGCATGGGATCCTTTAGCTGGTGGACTAATAGGTCCTATAAAATCTATTCCCCATCTAGTAAAGGCTCTAGCACTCATCATGGGTTTTACTGGCATTTCATCCCTTCTAATTGGATATTTCGCTCGTTGACAAGTATCACATCGTTGCACATATGTGGCTGCATCTTGATGTAGAGTAATCTCATCAATGTTTGCCATGTTCCGTTTGCATTTAAATGAGTTTTCCATTTTACATGTGCTTTTTGAAGCCACATTCCCTATTCCTCTTCCTCTACGCATCTCATGAGTAATCCGCTTGAATCTTGGTGATACAAACTTCCAAAAATGATATGAAGGTTTTTAGTCTTCCATAGGTCTTGGGCTCGATTTGGTGTGATCCCATGTTTAGGTCCATATGTGAGTATAAGAATCAACTTTTCTGCCCATTGGGGACATACTTCAAGATTAAAAAGGTACGTGTCAGGCAGATCATCGGATACTCCTATGGGTGGTTCTAATGGAGAGTGTCAATCTCGGAAAGAACAAGCTACTCTTGTAATTAGAGCACCTCTATAACAAGAGTAACTCAAATCTTCACCAAATTTAGAGGATCAATGATCAATTATAAAGATTTTGAAAAAATCTATGAAGGAGACGACTACACAGAAAGGCTGCTGCACATATCTCTCTCATTAACTTATCAATTGTATAAAGTTTTTTATAGAACTTTGCAGAAGGTGTCGCCTATAGTTTGCGCACCTTCTCCAAGTTGAATGACTCCAAAAGGTTCAGTAGATCTTTAGATATGATCTCAACAAGTTACCTATGTCTAAAACTACTCTTCTGAAAAGTCGATTCAGACACCTGTAACTTCTAACACTTGGTTCTCTCCATCTGGAACCCGTTTATGCAAATACTTTTAGCCATAGATGGCTTACCTTTGAACTTAAATTTTGACTCCTTATTCATGCAAAAATTTAACCTGTGCACTGAGAAATGATCAAATCATTGACCCTCGAGATTGCGCCTGTTTCAGGAAACAATGAACACTTCTTCACATATGAATGTTCCTACTCATAATTCTCATAGCTTGTTTACAATTAGGCTCTCAAAATTTAACCATAGACTCATTAACTATGGAATTAGACATCTACAAAGGGATTCTTGAAATGATCAAGCACAGAAGGAGAATACTCAGAAACATTGGGCACAATTTTCTTTCATTCCTGAAGGAATTTACAACTGAGTGATGAGAGAGACTCAACTGACTGTAATTTTCTCGGATGGCTATGATCTGACTGGACTTGAAACATACATGATTTTTTTCAATATATCGATGTTTACTGATCAGTATTCCTAAATTAATGGACTAAGATGTCTAATGACTCATACAACTACTGATTTCTCTATCCACATGCTCTCCCATATTTGCTCCAACGTTTTACTTGTATATATAGGCAAATATTTACAATATCATGACTATACAAAAGTAAAAGTGAACTATCTCTGAATTAATGTACATATGTACACATTTTCATCTTCTGAATATGCACTTCCTCCATGCTTCATAACTTGAACTTTTCTTTAGTCCTTGACTTCCAAACTTTCATTAAACCGTCAATTGTTGATTGCCCTACACCAACTGCTCCCCCTCAATCATCAATTGAGGTTTTATCTATCTTCTTTATGCCTGCCATGTCTTTGAATCTCTGTAGCTTTGGTCCATCCAAGCTTTTGGTTAGCATATCAGCTATTTGATCTTTTGTTGAAGTATGTATGACTTCAATCTCTTTATCCATCACCTTCTCTCTTAGAAAGTGATACTGAATCTCAATATGTTTAGTCTTGGCATGAAACACAAGGTTAGCAGCTAAATACAAAGGACTCATGTTATCTCCATGAATAGTGGGTATACGCTGGGTATACTCTGAATGATGTCAAAACTCTTCATCAGAGTCTTAAGACATATCACTTCCTTTGGAGCTTCCACCATACCTTTATATTCAGCCTCTGTGGATGACAAAGCAACTGTGTGTTGCTTCTTTGAACACCAAGAAATTAACTTATCTCCCACATAACACAAGTATCCATAAGTTGATCTCCTATCATCAGGATTACCTACCCAATCTACATCACTATATATCTTAATGTTTGTATCTGATGTAAAACCATAATAGAAACCCTCTTTGAGTGTACCCTTAATGTACCTCAACACTCTTTGTCCTGCAATCCAATGTTCTTTCCTAGGACAATTCATAAATTAAGACAAAACTCCAACTGCATATGACAAGTCAGGCCTAGTTAGTGTAGCATACATCAGACTACCGACCAAACTTTGATATAGCTTCATGTCCTTGAACTCTTCTCCTCCATATCTGCTCAATTTGTGATTCACCTCCATTGGAGTAGGTGCTACCCTGCAATCATTCATCTTAAACTTGATCAACAAGTTCTTCAAGTACCTTTCTTGAGTCACATACACTCCATGTTGAGTGTATGAAATCTCCATGCCCAAGAAATATGACAAGTCTCCCAAATCACTGATCTTGAATTCTTTCTCCATTTTCTTCTTTACGCTTTGAATGCCTTTCTCATCTGTACCTGTAAGAATTATATCATCAACATATATGCACATGTAAATGAACCCATCATCACTTGCTTTAACAAGAAAGCTACTATCTGCTTTAGATACTTGGAATCCAAGTTCCTTCAAGAACTTCACAAGTCTATAATTCCATGCCCTTGGGGCCTGCTTCAAACCATACAAAGCTCTCTTGAGCTTACA
This sequence comes from Ceratopteris richardii, assembly GCA_020310875.1. Taxonomy (NCBI): domain Eukaryota; kingdom Viridiplantae; phylum Streptophyta; class Polypodiopsida; order Polypodiales; family Pteridaceae; genus Ceratopteris; species Ceratopteris richardii. Next base: position 21,426,782 of record CM035415.1, on the reverse strand, counting down.
TACATGATCTGGATACCTTCCATCTCTGAATCCTTGTGGTTGCTCCATGAAAACATCATCTGAAATATAACCATTTAGAAAAGCATTCTTCATATCTAATTGACATAACTTCCAACCTTTACATGCAGCAATAGCTATGAGTGTCCTGATGGTTGCCATCTTTGCCACAAGACTATAGGTCTCATCATAATCTATACCATATGTCTGAGCAAAACCCTTCACAACAAGTCTAGCTTTATACCTAGACACACTTCCATCTACAAATCTCTTTGTCTTGTAGACCCATTTGCATCCAATGATCTTCTGGCTATTTGGTTTAGGAACCAACTCCCATGTATGATTATCCATCAATGCATCATACTCTTCTTGCATAGCTTTCTCCGAATTTTCCTTACCTTTTGCCTCTTCATATGTAGAAGGGTCTTCATATGCTTTTATTATATAAGCATAATCTTTGTTAGCCAAAAAAGAAGTGTCATAGATATACCTTGTAGGTTGCCACTTGTGTCTTGATGACCTTCTAAGTTCTCCACTCCTTGAGGTTTCTGGTTCATCACACTCAGGATCAAATCTTGGCATTTCTTCAACTTCAACCTGTACTTCATTATTCTCCTCTTCATCAAATATATGAACCTTTGATTTACCTTTCTTTTGATTCACAACTTCTTCATCATCTACATTAATATTGATTGTACCTGCATACCAAGTACCTTGCTCATCAAATGTAACATCCTTTGATACAAGGAATTGTTTTGTGGATGGACTCCACAACCTATATCCCATCTGCTTATCATCATATCCAATAAACACATATTTTTCTGCTTTAGGTTCCAATTTGTGCCTTAATTGACATGGCACATATGCATATGTCAAACATCCAAATACTTTGCAATGATCTAGAGTAGGTCTCTTACCCCACCATGCCTCATATAGTGTCATACCTTGCAAAGCTTTACATGGTAACGTATTAACCAAATAAGTAGTATTTACAGCCTCAGCCCACAAATAATTTGGGCAATTTTTCTCCTTCATCATTGATCTTGCAAACTCAACAAGAGTTCTATTTCTTCTCTCTGCTACACCATTTTGTTGAGGAGAGTACCTGCAAGTAATTTCTCTTTTTATACCTGCATTCCACACGTAATCACTGAAATCATTAGAGAAATACTCTCCCCCTCCATCTGACCCTAGCCTCTTCAATTTATGACCTATAATTCTCTCTACATACACATGATAATGTTTGAATGTATTGAATACCTCTGACTTATCTTTGATCACATAGATAGTGATCCATCTGGTGGCTTCATCAACATAAATCACATAATACCTTGAACCATTGATACTGAAATCTTTTGATGGTCCCCGCACATTTGTGTCTACCAATTCAAGCTTCTCTGAATACATAAACCCATGCTTGGAATAAGATTGCTTATGAGCCTTACCTAATTGACATGCCTCACATATGTATGTCATATGTTGACCTACAATATTAGGCAATCCAAGCACTGAACCATTATTAACCATATCTTTGATACCTATTTCATTAAAGTGTCCAAGCCTTTTGTTCCAAAGATCTAACTCAGAGATCTTATGTCCTCCATAAGTGAACAAGGCATGACCAACATTACCTTGGGTCTTCAACGTGAATAATCTTCCTTCTTTCTTCCCTGAAACAATCTGTTTATACCCATTGCTAGGGTCTTCCACAAACACTCCTTCATTAGTGAACCTAACTTCATAACCTTTTTCAACAATTTGTCCTACACTTATCAAATTCTTAGGAATTGTAGGAACATACAAGACCTTACTCAAGAGGGTGCTACCATCCTTAGCCTTCACTCATCCAATTGACTTCACATTGTGCTTTGTATTGTCACCTGTTTGAACTACATGACTAGTTACCTTATTTTCCAAGTCAGTCATCAATGCTATGTTACCACTCACGTGATTGCTACACCCTGAGTCTATGTAGAAGACTCTTTGGTCTTCACTTTGCCTTTCACAAGTTGCATTCATTATCAATGTTGAATCCTCCTTCTGATCTAAAGCAAAATTGTAGTAGGTATTGTCGTATTGTTGACTTTGGAATCCTCTACCTACATTTCTTCCAAAGTAACCCCTACTACCTCTACCTCTAAAATTACCTCTTTGATTTCTGCCACCTCTTCCTCTTAAATTAAAATTTTGATTATATCCACCATTATTCTGATTATTATGCCAACAATCATTAGCTAAGTGATTTGTCTTACCACAAATCAAGCAAGCAATGACTCCATCTTTATTACTCCTACCTCTTCCTCTACCTTTGCCACCTCCTCTTCCTCTTAGGAAATAAGCTTGGCTAGTTATACCTTCATCCTCATTTGTTTGTTGCTTTCCTTTGATATTCTTTTTCTTATCCTTTGTATACATTGCATGACCTGTACTTTTGTCACTTTCCCCTTTGACATCCTTCTCAAAGGTTAACATATGTCCTAGCAATTGATTTAAGTCAGGAGTAAAATGATCAAATGATAATTCAGTAGACAAAATGAATGGCTTCCAGCATTTGAATAGCAATTTTCCTTCCTTCTACTTCGTATTGTTTGAAGTGGGCAGGCACTTCAAATTGATCTTGAGGCTTGTTTTCTCCATTGTCTTCTTCTTTATCTAACCCAAACTCCTCTTCCTGTGTCATTTCTTGATTTATTTCATTAGTTATGGCATTTACTTCTTGATTTCCACTTTCTACTTCCATTTGCTCTTCATCCATTTCAATGCTCTCATAATCCTCTTTCCATTCCTTTTCGATTACTTCTCCTTCTTCAGCGTCTTGGAGAACTACCGCGTATAGACTAACGTCATAATCTTCCTCATCAATGCATTCATTCATGGTTATCACTTCTTCATTCACACATACATCGAGAGTGGCTAAAATCTCCATCCAACCATGAGGTTCGAATTCTTCATCTAGGAATATTTGAGGCATGTAGGCTGGATCTTGTACAGATCTAGCAACTCCTTGCCTGTGCTGCCATCCTTTCCTCCTATCCTCTTCCTTTTTCACGGTTTGGCATATCCATAGATGAGTGTCTTCGTTCATCCAAGATTGGTCGCTTGAACCTATACTGTGAATCGACTGGTCGTCTTCCTCCTTATGAATTTGATTCCATTGCAAGGGAGGAACATCTTTATATGTGTATGTGTGGAGATTTATTCTTGTTGTGGTTCCTTCATGTTGTAAGTATACTGCGTCTTTTCCCCAATCTTGCACTACCTTTAGCTATCTCATGAAGGGTCTTCCAAGTATCATTTCATAATTTCTAGCCCTTTCAAATTGACATATCGCTAAGGTGTGCTCGAATTCAACTCCACAAGTGGTAAAAATTACCCGTTCCAATAATCCCAAGGGTCTTTCAATGTGTCCGTCTGCCATTTGTATCTTCATGCGTGTTGGTCTTAGAGCTGGATTTCCCCATTTCTCCCAGATTTCTTTAGTTGTTATTCCTATTCCAGCTCCTGAATCTAAGATAGCTTTAGTGGTATAATCCCTATAGGTAATTGGAAGGCAGGTGTTTCCTTCATCTCCTTCGCTGAAATCTCCAACCTTATCGACTGGGATTTTGACTGTGGTCACCTCATCAGGCAATTCCTTCTCTTCAGACTTTGTCCACAATTGACTGGTTAATTTCTCCTTCAAATGTGGTTTGACCTTCAAGAGTTCTTCCAATGTCAGAGTACAAGGGATTTTTACCTTTCTAAGGTGTTTTATGATATCCGATGTTTGGACTGATGGGTTCTGTTCTTTTTTTCTTATTGAGGGAATGCAATATAATTCCAAATTATGTTCGTATTCTCCTGTGTAATTGGGCAAGACCTTTTCACTATCATTCTCCTTTTCACTTTGGTGAAAGGGTAATAATCCTTCTGAATTCAGCTCAAGTATTGAATGTTCTAATTCACCTCCTGCTTCTAACTCTTCAAAGGGTTGTTCTATTCCTTCCACTTTCTTCCATCTGTCTTCTTGGACTCTTGCCCACAAGTCTTTAAGCCATTCTCCATCTACTTCGGGGACAATGGATCCTTCCCTTTTATCGTCGCAATGATTTTCATTACGTGTCTCACCTTCTTTTACTTTCTCAGGATCATTAGGGATGACACACTCTTGGAACTCTTTTTCGGGAATTCGTGAATTGGGTAGTCGAAGAACAGGTTTTTCTAGGGTTTGTTGAGCTACTTCAATTAACTTTTTGCATATCTCCAACCTTTCTTTCTCTAAGTCGCCTCTAGGATATTCTTTTTCAGGTTGTTCAATGGTTGGTCCTGCTCTGATTCATGCCTGGTATGCTTGAATCCACATGGCTAACTCTTCTGGCATGGCATCTGCTAAAACTAATTCTACCTCTTCTTTTTTAAACTTTCCTTTCCAAATTTCTACTTCCACTTCTTTTTTTTCCTTTTGATCTTGTTCATTTTTTTCTTTCTCCATGTGTTGTTGTATTTTCTTTTCCTTTATCCTATCTCTACGATTCTTCCATCTTTGTGTTCGTTTACTTGTGATACTTTTTCCAGGTTCTGCCGAGTCTTCAATTCTTTGAGGTGTAGGTATGTCCATTTTCCTGTCAGCTCGATCATTTGCTCCAGTATTTTCTCGGGTCTCTCTAGCATTGGCCCGTGTTATTGCTTTCAGTGGTACGGTGTATTCCTTATTGCTTCGAGTGGTACGGAGAAAAATAAAAAACTCCCATTCATATCATATCTTTTTCTTGATGAGGGAGAAAAATAAAAAACTCCCATTCATATCATATTTTTTTATGAGGGAGAAAAATAAAAAACTCCCATTCATATCATATTTTTTTTAATGAGGGAGAAAAATAAAAAACTCCTAGTCATAACATTTTTTTTTTATGAGGAAGGAAAATAAAAAACTCCCATTCATATAATTTTCCTTTATGAGGGAGAAAAAAAAAACTCCCAAAACAACATGTTCATTCACAAACCAACATTTCAAACATACATTATGTGAGATTGTTGGGCCGTAGTGATTCACGTTGGGTTCAAATGTGGCAGCGATTCGCGACGGCTCATGGATCAAGTCAATCCTCTTGCTAACGGTGCACGCAGGGTGCTTGGCGCAAGGTCAGATTCAATGGGAACTCAAGGAAATAATTAGTAGTACATTTGAAACCACAACCTACTGTAAGAACTTGAGAAACAAAATAATCAAAATGTTTCAATCATCATGTTCATCTTGGGAAGACATATGCTCTTAATGCTTGAAAGTGATATTAACTAAAAGAAACATATGCTCTTAAAGGTTTCGAAGGGGTATTAACGAGTATTTCACTTACTTAACGCCATATCTTGCCTTTACCACAATTCAAAAGAGTTTACATATGTTTCATAATATGTAAGAGCTAGCTTTCTTTTCTTTATGATCACGCACGATAAATTAGAGATTCACATGTTAGTCATATGATAACTAAAGTTCGTTCAAACATAGAAATCCATACGGATAGCGATTATTGATTTTAATTCTCCGAATTCACTGCACAAGTTTGCATTCATGCAAAGAAAATGCATAGAATATTTTCCTCAGGTCCCATTCTGAAATATCGGAAATCAAGTATCGCATTGATGTTTATCATCTATAAATCAAATCTTATTGGTCGGGTTGCAAAATTCTCGATTTCATGTGGTAAGTACATAAATTTATTCTATAGCATCAAAACGTTCGTCAATACCGTCAAAATTGTCCGCTTGTTAACAACGTTCTATTGCACATACACACAAATCATCAAAGTGAATCAGATTAGCATTTCCTATCACGCATGATTTAAAGAGTATCAAACAACAACAGAAACTTTCCTCAGAGAGTTAGAGCGGAAAATCAATTAATCAAGATTTTCTCTATGGTTGAACTCCACGCAACTATGGCGATCAAAGCATTGAAGAGGTATGAATAGTAGTGCATTTGAATTTGATTAGAATAATATGGTGAGAGTGCTCAGAAATGATAAGTGAACTCATTTCATGTCCTCAACGATAACAAACAAAAGAAGAGGTAAGCTTTTCCTCAGCGAGCTTCACAAGTTTAGCATAAACTAAGGCAAAGAACTGTTATTTTTGGAGCATTAAACATTAAGGAGGTATGTCACTTTTACAGTCATAGAAAGTTTAGATTTGCATTTGTACAATGATGTATCAGCTAATAGAAACCAAACAGATGAAGCACAATGGAAATCATAGCTATAGTGATTTAAAAAGTTAGTCGCAGAAAAACAAAATCTCATTATAAGATCTGACCTGGATCTTCACAGGCGCCAATGCTTCTTTCGATGAATGTCTTTTATTGCCAAGTAAATCATAGAACTTTCAGAGTAGAATGTAGGTCTCCGAGATATTGGGTATCTTTGGGCTTCTTTCTACTCTTGCTTCAACCGCGCACTGGATTAATTATGTAGGTGTGTGTAATGACGCCCTGCCTGATTAACAAGATTGTTTTTCCTAATCCTACTAACAACATTTGATATCTCTAATGAGAAATTCGACATTGAGTGCAAAGCCACTGGACCGAATGCAACAGAGTGGCTAAGATGGCATTGTTCCAACTTCGGATAATATAATCCAATGTTATCTCTGCTATTTCCTTCGCTAATCTCCTCCTATCGGCCTTCTCTCTCCGTTGTTCTTCTCTCCCTCTGATCTTCCTCTCTTGTGAGCGGGCCTCCTTGTCATTGCTCTGTTATCTCCATCAATGTCCTATTTTTTGTGTCGTCCAGCAATAGCAATCAAAAATAAAAGAAGCCTCCTTCATCCTTTTGAGCTATTGCTTCCAGATCATAAATGTGCTTCCCTTTTGTTTGTGTTTAATCCTCTCCAAATCATATCCAAGGTCTGTGCACCTCCCTGCTGGTCCTCCTACTTCCATCAGATCAGCGCCATATACTTCCCTTTTTTTTTACGTCAAGTGTTGTTAGCTTCTAATATCAACCATTTGCCCCCTTTTTCCATAAGCATGTGTACACATAGTCCCGAACGCAGCTTTCCTCACCTTTCTAAATCTACTCCTCTGCATGCGCACTTACCAACTCTACTTTGCATTGTTTTTCTCCATGCCTTCCAACATTCTCTTCAATTATCTCATGCGGATAGATCAACTATCCTAACTGACTCATGACAAGGACTATTGGGAATACGAATCTAAGATAGTACTATTCTCTGCATATCATGACAAAAATCCTCCAAAAAAAATATTGGTTCTAATGGAAGCAACCCGAAAAAAAGCACCATAGCAATAATGGCATCAAAAGTAAAATATCTACTCCTATCATAACTTTACAAATAGTTTCTTTCTTTGATCTTGTAGCTCTTACCCGATCCAAGATCACCTTTATCTTCCTTCAAAAAAATAAAAACTCTTCTATGTATCGTCATCATGCAAGGATATTTCTCCTAATTCCATTTGTCATACCCGCACTATTTTGTAGAAAGAAATGCTTCATCTTTCATTACTCTGTTCCTTCTCCTCTTCAAGCATATTGCCTTAAAAATTGTTGATGCTTCTCGTCTCTTTTTTTTTTATGTTGTTGAAGGTTCTCGACTAGAATATGGAGAGAAATTCTCTCCGACAACGGGATGTTGTTTGCAAGTAGATATGATAATGTACTCTCTTAGTATTTAGCTTACTTTATAAAGCTCAAGGCTTGACATTAGGGAAGACGGAGGACTTGTTAATTACAAAGACATGCTAGTTCTAGTTTGTAGCTCAAGTAATTAGACGATTCCTTCCCAAGTTGATACTCCACTATCAAAAACAACTACTTAATGACAATTAAGTATGTTTGATGTCTTACTAGGTATAAGTAGGTACTAGGAGAAAGTTAAGTATTAAATTCTCTTGATGACTAAGAAAAATTAGTTACTTACAAAGCTTTTGCAATGTATGATGTCTCTCGGATGTACTTAGGGAGTCATGAAGATAAGCTTATAATGATTACTCTAAGTATAGGTGATATTTAGAAAGTCATACGGATAAGCTTTAGTGGAGCTATTGAAGTTTTCTTCTTTTCATCCTGATGAGTGATAAACTTCAAAGAGATGAATAAACTTCAGCATCACTTGAACTTTAGTGTTCAATAGTTGGATGCTAGGTTCCATGACTGTATCTCTAGTCAAGATGCAAAGCTTTCAAAAAGTAGTTGAATACTTTTATTAAGCACTTTTCTGAGGGATTCCAAGATGAACCATTGGACTGGAAAGAAAAAGATTCCAAGATGAATCACTGGCTTAGTATTACATGATTCCTTGACAGGAATCTAAAGTTCTTGAAATAAAAATACCCCTCGATGTGAGACTCGAATCTTTCAAGTAAGTTTGATAGCAAGTAGTTCCCAGCAGTTCCCAAACCATCAGTATAGGTACTTAAGTCCAAATATTGATATAACCTAAAGGTGTATCAAAGATTCTTAGCTTTGGAATCTCAGGGGCATCAGTGTATGCCTGGACTTGAGATGCGAAAAGATCTTTTAAAGCCCATGGGTAAGCGAAGATGCTTTTGTTAGTTTAAGAGATCTTATAATAAAGACTAAGTCTTTATTCTAGTCACAAGGTCAACCAGACTTGATCAAGATTGGCCATGTTTGTTCAAGAATGTACGATTGGAACTACTTTGTAGATTGCCCAAGTATTGGCAATAAAAAATCCTTTAGGGAATTATTCACTCAGGTTCCATTTATCCAATGGAAAATTGTGAAAAGAGTAAGCTATTCCAAGTATGAATAGAGTGAAGAAATTCCAAGTGTAGTCTATAACTATGAAGACAATACTTAAGCCTATGGAAGGTAAAGCATAATGTTTACCTATCCTTAAAGAAGGCCTATTCAGGAAAAATGGGAATAACACAAGATTTTGACACAGTTCTTTGTGTCCCAATGTTTTAGTTTTGAATCATTCACAGACTACAACATGTTATTATCTCTTGATTGGAGTATGTTAAACCGCCACTTTAATATCAAAGATAATTTTATTATAGATAGGGTATGAAGGTTGGGCTCAAACTTAAGAATTTAACATAATAAGCTCTATAAATGGGACTTGAATAATTCCCAAATTCCTTGAATAGGCCTTAAAGGGATTTTTGGTACAAATCCAAAGAGCATGAGCAGATGCTTAGACTTAAGCAGTAGAGAGATTCCTATAAAATCCTAGCCAGGATAGGTACCTAAAGCATGACTAAGGAAAGGAATCTAAAGACAAGAAGTTAAAAGCTCTTGTCACTACAAATTAGTCAAGAATAAACCAATTAAACTTGAATCTTTGAAAATTCAAGTACTTGGAATTGAGATTGGTTTCCATTTGAAAACCCTATCAAAGAAGGATGGATATTCCATCAAAAGGTTTTCAAATTTCCAAAGGAAACCACAAGATCATGACATGATCATGTGAAGGGATCAAAACCTAGAAAATCTAGTTAGAGATAATGCCTGAAACTTCAAAATTCTCATAAAGAATTGAAACAAGAAGGTACTCTATCAATATATATTTAGACTTTAGGATAAGTATCACCTACACATTAATTTGAATATAAATTAGGGTGGTATGGGACACCAAATTTTATACTCAAATTGACGTAGGAAAGATGATATGGGACATCGGACCGTAGGATGATAATTATCTTTTAGTCCTAGTTTAAATCTTGAAGTTAGGTTTGATCCGCAAGGGAATTAAGACTTCAAAGAAAGTTAAATTCATAAAGGATAAATGTAGTATCTCAAAATACTTCAAGATCAAGGAAATAGAAGATATGAAGTAAGTAACTTCCAAGATCTTCTTAGAACACTTCAAGCTTAGGCATTGTTGGTCAAAAATAGTTGATAACTTTCTGAGAAAAGTTAGATTTTTACTTTGAACTGAACCTTTTAACAAAGGATAGATTGACTAAGTCAAGAATCAATTTCCTAGTGTTACTTGGTAAATTCACTCTTTTGACTCAAAGAAATGCACAAGAAATGAATTCCCAGTGAGGAGTCAGAAAGAATGAATATGACCTGAGCTTAGTCTTAAAAGAAGCACTATTTGAATACTAAACTCATCAATAGAATCTCAATGGGTCGACACACTGATGTTGGTAACCACACTAGTATCTTGTGGTTGAATGATGTTTTCGAGTTGCTTTGAATCTTTTTGAGAATCTAGCTTATTTTTCTTAAAGATAAAGAAAATGCTTCAATACCTTATTCAAAGAGATGTTTGAAAAGTTAAATTCTTGAGTCATCTAGATTTTGACTCATAGAAAGTTTACGTATCCTCAAGTATGAATTGGTTGAACAGAGTTTTAGTTCATTCTTTCCGCTTTCATAATCTTTTGGATTTGACTTAGATATGGTATCTGATTCTTTTTATGGAAGTCAAGGGTTAGCCGATTAGAACTAGGTAACTAAATTAAACATCCTAGATAGATGTTCTGTATAAGAACCTTTTCAATCTTCAAGTTCTATCTAAGTGGACTTATTCATTTGAGTTTGCTTCAAGTTATAGCATAAATGATTTCCTAGAGTCCAGTTAGGAATTGCTCAACAAATTGACAATTCTTAAGAACTTTTAGCTCAAGTCTTTGAGAAAAGTGTCCTAAGTTGGACAATTTTGATTTTGAATTTGAATTGTTCAAGTTATAGTATGGTTGACTCAA
>CM035415.1:21403613-21411113 GCA_020310875.1 Ceratopteris richardii | reverse complement strand
CAAGGCAGAAGAAGGAGAGTCCATTGAAGGACTTTGAGGGAAGGAAATATGCTATATGAGGTCCAAAAGCACACAACCAAGCAAAGGGAAACCTAGTGGCCAAGGTGAGCATCAACTTCATTTTTTTAGTACTTGTGAAGAGGTGGAATCTATTTTCATTTCTTAGTTGTCATGCATCAAAGGAATAAGGAGAGTGCATCAGAGTACATATATTAGAGTAAAGCACTCTAATCAAGAAGTTAGACAAACAAATTATCATTCACGAAGATCTAGAATATCTTGTTATCTCATGGGGAAAGGATTATGGGGTTTCATTAGTGCCATAGATGTTTGACGATCTAGAATATCTTGTTATCTCATGGGGAAAGGATTATGGGGTTTCATTAGTGCCATATTATCTCAACATTTTGGCAATGCCATGATAGGCATATACACTTTTAAATACTCCACTTGAGCCAAAGCTAGGAAGATGAAGTTGATGAGTGAACTTAAACACTTGAGGAAAACACCTACTAGCAATGTAAATAAGTATACATTGAATATCACAAAAGTAGGTGATGGGTTGGGATCCATACGTTGTCACATACATGATGATGTCTTAGTTGCATACAGCTTGAATTAGCTTACTGATGATGAGAAGTGGAAGGCTTTTATAGCATCTATGTAGGTCACATACTCTTCCTGATTTTTAGCAATTGATGGCCTTGATGGTCTTTGAGGAGATGAATATTGGAGGTTCCAAGGCCAAGCCCAATGAATCCCAAGCATTCTATGCAAGTAAAGGTAGAGGAAAAGGAAAGAACCAAGGGAGAGGAAGAGATAGGCAAGGGAGAGGATAAAATGGTGATCTTTGTCAATACCAAGGGATAAAAAACTCTTCATCAAGAGGAAGTTCAAGTACAAATCTAACGCAAGAAGGATCAACCAGAATAGAGACAACCAAAAATGAGAAGGTTGCTTCATTTGTGGCACATATGGCCACTTTGCAAGGGATTTTGATACAAAGAAAAAGGTAGTTATGCATCTACTTCAAATGAGGACGAGAGTAAGCCCCTATGTTGTAGATGAGTAACTACATAATACAAGGATCAAGCACGTGGTACATTGATAATTGTGGTACCAATCACATGAGCTACAAAAAGGAATTCTTTTCAAACATGTAGGTGTCATTCACAAATGGAATGTAGAATTAAGTGATGATAGTCATCATGCTATCACACACATAGGTGATGTTATGTTCTTCATTTCCTCACGTTCACAAAGAATCTTATTTCTATGGGTAAAATGGTTGAGAGAGATTCACAGGTCAAGTTCAACCAGAAGGGATGCTTTGTGGAACATCCTAAAGAGGGGTACAGATTGATAGCCATTTGTAGGTATGAGGGAAGGTTATTCACCTTGGATATGAAGCATAATTTCAACCACTCAACCTACTTCACATATGGAAGCACGAAGGTATATGAATTCAACATATGGAAAACAATGGATGGACATATGAATACTCATAGATTGAAGGGTGTGGAAAGGAATAGCTGAATGTTTGGGTTACCAAAACCTTATAATAGAGACCTTAAGAATTTGTGTAAAGCTTCCTAATTGGGAAAGCAGACTAGGTTTCCCTTCAAGAAGAATAACTATTTGAGTTATCATACACTTGATCTCATCTATATCGATGTTTGGGGACAACAAAGGAGAATTCAAGTGAGATTAATAGGTATTTTGTAACTTTCATTGAGGATTACAGAAGGATGACATTGCTCTATCATATGAAGTATAAACTAAATGTCTTTTACTACTTCAAGAAGTTCAAAGTTATTGTTGAGAAGGAATGTGATAGATCTATCAAGTGCTTAAGGTTACATGGAGAGCGAGAGTACTTCTCCCATGAGTTCTATGATTTTTGGGAGGGCAAATGGCATCAACAGAAAAATTACATGTAACTACACACTAGAACAAAATAGTGTTATAGAAAGGAAGAATAGGTAAATTTCTGAATGTGTTAGGACCATGATGAACGTTATGGATATGCCTAATTGCTATTGGTCTTATGCGACAACAGAAACTATATACATCATGAATAGAGCTCAAACATCCGGTATACATGCTACCACACCTTTTGAAGCTTGGTATAATAGGAAGCTAGATGTATCACACTTGAAAGTCTTTTTTTTTTGTATATGTTATGTATTGATTCCAAGTGAATTAAGGAGCAATATTGATAATAGATAAAAAAAAAGGTGTGTCTCTATAGTGCATGCATGTGAGAAAAAAAGGGTTACAAATGCTATAACCCCACAACAAAGGAGCTGAACATATCAAGGGATGTTAGATTTGATGAATGTTTACCTTGCTATGCTACAAATGTATCTATGCAAGGTAATGAAGACGAAGAAAGAAGGAATGTTTACGCATCATGGAATTAAGAAATTCCTACATCAAGCCAAATGTGTCATTTAAGGATGAAGGGCGGGGATAAAATCATAGAAATAGAAAAAGATGAAGATTTATGGATTGATCAGAAGAGAAATATGAAGCATGAAGAAAAAAGTTCAAATTAGAATTTGAAAGCCCCCTCACAACACTCATAGGTCACCTATCACACTTAGCTATGATAAAGCCTATAATTAAAGAAATGTGATTTCTAACATCTATGGAATCTTTTCAGGACTGTATCTACACAAATTAAACTTCACATTGGGAACCCCATGTGTGTATGTAAACTCGTTTTGATTTTGAATAACCAAGTAGGCTTATTTCTTAGCAAGTCCCCCTTCTTGCTTGAGTGTCTTTAGTGAACTTTCTATAACCATATCTAGCTCATTGATTTCTATATGTATGAGCTAGATAGATCTGAGTGTTGAGTAGAGCTCCATTACCAAATCATTCTCATTTCTTGTAATATTTGTCTCCTCGGAAACTTATCTTGGTCTCCTAATTTTTTCTCAAAGCTCATATCTAATCTCTACATATTTTGAGAGAAACAAATTTAGAAGTGAGTAGTGGTCTCTATGTGCATGCCTAGTGAAGGTAATAACTTGTTTATACTAGAGGCATTATTTTTCACACTGTGAGTGAGCATTTTGAGTGAGATAACTTACATTAGCAAGCTCATTAACTCTAGATTATGTGTGCAAAATCTTCGACTCGACACTTAAGATTTGTGAGAAGCATTCATTTGATTGAATTGAGGTTTTGTGAGTTTACTTCTAAGGCCACCCATGCTTCCAAGCTGCATGGGAAGTTGATCTTTCTTTCATCATCTAGTATAGTAATTAATATCATAGGAGCTACTAGAGATGTATATACACATGTAGTGTCATGTGAATCAAACCAAAAGGCCTTTCCATGCTTGAAAAGCGTTTGGGAGAAACAACTTTTTCTCTTTCTCATTAATGAAAGCTATATGAATATTAATATTATCCTTTTTTCCTCAACTATAGCTCCATGATGCATTGATTAACACTATAAAGTGACTACTAGGAGTGTATCAACTATGTCTTTCCATTCAGTTTCCCCCCGAATTCCATTGCTAGATTTTTTAAAGGTTTGTTGTGCATCTTCTCTTGATCTAGACTTTTTACCACTCTTGATCAAACTTCCAAATCTCCACTATCAACAATCACTTGGAAAGCATATGCATACATATGGGAAGTTCAAGAAAAGTAGCTTGATGTACTAGCAAAAAAGTTCTCCCGAGTCAAAATTTATATTAACCTTTTCACTAGTTTTACATTAGATCATCTTTTTTTTAATAAGCTCCAACTTTTAAGATAGAACATCTTTGAAACTTTCACACAAATACATGTGCTCCAAACAATCACACCAGATACATCTCTTAATCTCAAAAACCATTAGTGGTTTGTTTGTTGTAGCCTAGGAAGATTGAGGCTCAATCATTTTTCATACACTTTGAGTCATAAGATCATTGAATTTATTAAACATTTCCTCCATTTGATTAGAATGAAAAACGTCTTTCATAACTACTCAATTTGCTTGTTGATTTGAAGCAGATTTGTATGTCACTTGCATTTACTCTTCTTGTAAATCTTCCTACTAGTCTTGCATGAACTTTGCCAAAGTTCTCTATTTTTTTTAACAAATAGTTTAGCTACATCTTCTACCTCTTCCCATTCTTATATAAGGACAAATTGAGATTTTATGTCTTGCAACTACAAAAGCAGTTCCTCACCATTGTTCATAACTACTTCCCACAAGAAGAACCATATATTCTCATCCTATATCGCTTTCTCACCATACACAAATACATCATCATACTGTCGATCAAAATCTCTCTTGATATCTAAGATTGATGTAACTTTATCCTTATGTATCCACTTTAGAATTCTTGTCGATGTTACTTTGTCCACATCCTTAAGCATAGAAATCTTAAGGGTTGTTGACTTATATTGTGATCATTTTGTTTATGCGTCCATCACAAGTAAGTCATGTAGATGTAATTGGGATACATACACAACGTTCTAGATAATTTCTAAGTGATTCATAGGTGTAAGTCGAGTCTCAAGATATTAAGCTTCTCGTTCATATTCTTTACAAAAATTACATTTTATTGTTTAAATAACTGCTTTATTTAATAGCTCGTTCATGGAGTGATTGTATGGCACTTATTCTTTTCTTGTACTATGAAAAATTGATCATCAAATTAATTTGAGCAATTTTCGTATGTCCCATAACCCATTAGGAAGAAAGTTTTAGAAAGCCTTCGTACTTAGTTACGTTCTGAAAGAAGTTGGAGAAGCTTGGAGAGGCTTGGAAAGTTGAGTTTTCAACAGGTGAAGTTGGTCCCTTAAAGCAGTAAAGGGCAACCACTACCACTTTGGATATGTGATCTAGACCCTGTAGGAATGTGGTTAGTGCAATAAAACCCAATAGGTACTTTGGAACATCAACAAGAACAAGTTGGTGCAAAAGAGATTTACTTGCACCTTGACTAGCCCATAAAAACCTTCTAAAAATGGATGGAGGTGATGACTTCAAACGTTGAGAGCTGCTAGCATAGTTACAATTGGAGACATTCCTCTTAAGGGAGTGTCATACATAGGGTTGGCTTGCTACAATGCATAAAAGCCCTAACGTTTATTCGTTAGTGAAGGAGCAATCACCTTAACACTGATTGGATGCCATCCCGATTTGGAGCTCTTTAGAGAGAGGAAAAATCTTTGCAAGTTGACTAAGAATGAGGAAAAAGGACACAGAATTGAAGTGGTACCAAGCAATGATCAAAGAGTACATGTATTTCTTCAAATCTACACTCTAAATAATGTAAAAATGTTTTGAATTCTTTATATAGACACTTGAGGATATGACCATGCCTGTTCTTCATGAATTTGAATTCAAAATTAGGAGAGTTTGATAGTTTTTATATTGATTGGAATCTTTTCCTACAATCTAGGTTAAGATCTACTTCTTGATTGATTGATTGAGAATGAACATCATCCACTTCTAAATCGTGGAGTTTAAGCCTTTGACTCTTTCTTTTCAAAAAATTAAAGACCTTGGACCTTATAAGAAATGATCATAAGTGATGAACCAATTAATACAAAAAAATAATGTGCACATAAGAGCTATTCTTCAAGGTACATATATGGCACCATCCAAATGATTCATTTGATTTAGAGCATATCCACCTCGAGCATAATGCAAGCTTGATGGTCCAACATATCCCTCTCAAGCTGAAGTATGTTTGAGTCTTCATTCGCTGATAGGTTGAATACCTTCCATAGCTTTGAATCTAGAAATCTTTATCCCATCAAGTGCCATTATCATCATGTGTGCAATTTGGTTCTTAGTAGGAACAAGGAAGTTTGCAATGCTAGTGTCACCATCTTGAATAAAAGCATTCATGTCATCTGCAAAGAGCCACAATAACATCGGGTTTTGACTATTCGGAAGAAAAGCTCGCCCAGGGGCAAACCCTACCTACTTGACATTTTTAGTCTCGTTGCACACGAGAGTTGGTCGTTTATGTTAAATGCATTGAGGTATTTTCTAACAACACAGAGATCATCTTGATGAACTTGGGCCCCCAACCCAAATCCTTTGAGTACTTCAGAATGAAGTCCCACTCCAAGCAATGGTAGGCATTATCAAAATCAATCTTGACAAAATAAACATCTTGGGATGACACCTAGCGAATTCAATTCCTTCCACATGTTGATATTGGCCTTTAGGATAGACTGCCCATTAATGAAGCCTTTTTTTATCTTCATTGACCCAATGGTGTAGATGCCACATAATCCGGTTAGGAACGAACATCATGATTTATCTACTATTTTCAATCTTGTTTTTAGTTTTTTTTCATGAACTAGCTTTATAACACTTTCATTGAGAGAGTTAGGTAAAGCACCAAACTTAAGTGTTTCGTGCCAGATCAAATGAAGAAGTCTCAAGAACACATTCTTAAACATCTTGATGAACCCATTAAAAAGACCATCAGGACCCAAGCTTTTCCTATTGGGAAGGGAATCAATAACCTTTCCAATATCAACATTCTGAGATAGGGAAGTCTAGATGGAAACACAAAATAAATGGAATTCTCTTAGACCTGATATTAGAGATGGAAGCCCTATTGTCCTTTCTTTGAGAGTACATATGATTTGACATACCCAAAAGGTGAGTGAAGTTGCTAGCAAAATAATCCTTATTCTCCTCAACTGAAATGCATTGCACTCCCATGTTGTCAATCATATATAAACTCTCTTCCTAAAGTAGTTTGTTCATTAGGAGTTTACACATTTCCACGATTCTGACCAACGCGAGGTAATTGGGCAGATATGAGTAAACAGAATCGACCTGTCTTCAGAACTCCATCTCGATCCTTGAAAGCTCACTTCGAAGTTCGCTGAATGTGGAAACTGTTTCCGCAGAAGAGGAGGGTGAAGATCTCAATGAGTTAATAGCGACAGGAAAAAGGGAGGCAGTTTATCTTAACAACGTCATGCGGAAATTGAGTAAGCTCGACAAATATGAAGCGACAGGCTGGCAGCAGCAGAACGACTTGAAGTTTCATAGTCTTGTGTATGGGCATCCGTCTTTGTCTCCAAGAAGAAGCCATATCAGTGTGCAACGTAGAAGTTGCAAGGCGGATAGAAGACTCAGTTACCATAGACTTCGAGACAAATAAATGATTGAGTTTTACCTCCTGTTTGTCTCCCAATCCCTCAATCTGCGTCTGCTGAATAATCGTACTGAGAAAGATTCACCAGCAATGAGCCATATCATTGTGGGGCAAGTAATTCTGCATCATCAAGAAATCTGTGTACAATAACCCTCTATAAATTATAAGAGATGACGCGAAGCTGAAACTCTCCGCATTCAAACAAGCAGATTTTCTGCAAAAGTTAATGACTGTCATTTCATAGAGCTTCTCCACGTCTGTGAAAACATTAAAACAGAAGGACAGTATAATAAGACATAGTAGAAATTGCGCGGATGATTCTTGCCTAATGGGTCTGAATCAGCACGGACGCATGCATTAAAGGG